>JAGDQP010001511.1:30309-51240 GCA_022664845.1 Lepisma saccharinum
TCCACAATTTCTTGATTGTTTCTTAATATAGTACCTTTATATTCCGTATCATTTGGATTAGTCGCTCTTGTTCCTCTTTTATTATGAAAGTATTTCCAGAATTGGCCAACTTCGACATCAACATTATTCTCAATTTCACGTAGATTGTTTTTATACGCTGTGTTAATTAATTTCTTAGACCTTCTACGTAGTTCACAATACATATTATTGTAAATTGAAGAGAATGACTTTTTTTCCTAAAGTATTCTTTCCTTATCAGGATATGTTTAATTTCTTTTGTGAACCATGTAGGATTTTTCTTACTACTCTTTACCCTGAATTTGGGTACATGCTTTTCGATAATTTTATTAAATTTATCATTGAAATAAGAAACTGAAAAATTAGGATCCCGACAGTTATATAAGCCTTGCCATGAAGTGAGTGCCGTGAAGTGCCATGACAGTTATATAAGCCTTGCCGTGCTCATAGTACAAGTTTAAAAAATCAGCTTTCTTGAAATCCGAAAGACTACAAGCATTAAATTTTATCTTACTAGGACTGTATCCAATATATTAATTAATAGACAAAATATACAGAGATAACTAATAAGTTTCCTTTAGAGTCTTTTATTTTCACACCAACTACTTCAAGATCGATCTCATCAGTGTCAAAACTGTATTCCTGAATAGAATCCTTTATCGCTATTAGCATACCGCCTGCTCTATTGTTATTTCTGTCTCTTCTGAATAACCTGTATCTTTTGTCAAGAATTTCACTATCGAATATATTATCATGGAGCCAAGTTTCAGTTAAGATAATAACGTCATAATTGTAGTTAAGTGTATTTAAATATAAGTTTCTTAACTTAGTGTTTAGACCCCTAACATTCTGATAGCAGAATGTAATTCCGTTGCTATGAGACATTATTTTCTAAGAGACCTGACATTATACACAGTTTTCAATACGTATACCCTGGAATCATTTGTTTTTTTCCTCAACTTTATATTATCATTCATATCGATCCATAAGCATTCAAATCAAATCTCGTTTTTATTTTTTCTAGCTTCATTAAAA
Source organism: Lepisma saccharinum (assembly GCA_022664845.1). Taxonomy (NCBI): domain Eukaryota; kingdom Metazoa; phylum Arthropoda; class Insecta; order Zygentoma; family Lepismatidae; genus Lepisma; species Lepisma saccharinum. The sequence goes on from JAGDQP010001511.1 coordinate 31,363, forward strand.
CACTTTTTCTAGCAAAACATAAGCTATGATTAATAAAAAATGGACCACCATTAGCAATACCTATGTCTCTATAATTTAGGTTTCTTTAAATTTTCCTTCTATTCAATAGTTTGTCCTTATCCATTTTACGTACAAACTTTACAATTAGACCAGATATCGGTTGATAATTAGATTTTCTAAGCCTATGATGTACGTCAATTTGGTTTTCTTGAATATTCCCATCTAACGCCTTACCAACGTCAGTAACCAGACTTACGAAATTCTCATTAGGTTGCTCCGGAATTCCAAAAATTTCTAAGGAATTCCTTCGACTATATTGTTCATAATCTTCAATCTTCAGATTCAGATTATCAATTTCCTTTTGTAGATGCTTGTTTTCATTTTTCAATTCGTTTATGCTCTCCATACATGTATTTAACATACCACTTTGTTTCTTAAGTAGACCAGTATTCTCATAATTTCATTTGATTACTTTTACTCATATCGTCTTATTTCATTTCATTGGATATTTTTAATGGAAAATTAATTTGCTCGCTAAAATTAAATTAAATCATTTATTTGATTACATTCCCGGACTGAAAAAAGAATGCATTACATGACTATTTCAAAAATTCGAATATTCATATTTAAATTCCTTAAGATTAGAACATCTTCAGCACCGTAAAGAACTCATAGCTTTCTTCCTGTTGCATACGACTATACGATTCTTTCTTCTCGCCTGTGACGTCACGCGTCAAAAGGCAACGATCATTTGCAACTGGCGCTACCTAATATCTTTAACTACCTTTTATGTACTGACGATAAGTTTGTAGTAATGTCTGCATAAATATATCTTGTATTGAAGTGACATAGTGGCGTGTACGATGGCTCAACGGAAACTTTCTGATGAAGATATAAGTGCTCCTTGTAACAAGAAGATACTTTGACACGTGAATTTTGATGGTGATGGTGACTATAACGAAACGGATAGTGAAGTGGATCATGTTAGTGTAGGAAGTGAAGAACCCGACGAAGTAGGCTTTGACAGTGGGGAAGGCGATAATGATCGACGATAATCCTCAACTATCTAAGGCGAGGAATGCTTTCTATAGAATAAAGACCCTCCACTGCAAGGAAAAGTCCCATTTCATAATATAATATAATAAAATAACAAATTCCTACCTTACTTAACATTCGGGATGCATATTCAGAAATTGACTTACATCTTAATTTTTAAAGTTCAAAGTTAGATTCCTAAATGTTCAACACGACCAGAACGATGTTCTTTATTCAAGGTTCATGGGTGGGGCTCCTGGAATACGATTTATGACTTATGCTTGAGCATATCTACTTGGCTCCGCAATCTTTACCGATACTCTTCGCACTCTACTGATTGAGAAGGTTGAAATTGTCTTTTCTCGCTTAACTTTGATTTCAGGACATTGAGCATTCTATTGTGAACGACCGAAGATTTGCTATCGTTCTTCATGAGTGTTTTGGGAAAACGTTCTAAAGTGGGGAGAGCAAAAACCATAGTAGCGAGAGGTTTTAAAATTAGACGGTCATTCGTAGACTATTTTTTGTGAAATCTCGATGAGAAATACTTGGTGAACTCTGGGAGTTCATAATGGGCGTTAACTTTAATTGTCAGATGGTAGAGGCTACATTTGGGATTTTAATGCAGTGAAGCTCAGCTAAACATGAGAACTACTTGGATACAAAAGGGGTTTGTTACCGTGTTAATTGAACGTAACATGATTACATTTTAACACACCACGTTCCTTAATAATGGACAGAATAAACGGGTTTTACCGGATTTATTTAATTTTGAGCAAATATTATTCGGGAGGGGACACTTAAGAAAGCCTAAATTATGTCAGACGCTACAATTCGCAATATAAAGCAGATCCTCTATTCATACCTGAAATTTAGTTGAAGTTAGATGTTCAATGAAACTCAACAGCCCTCAATTATATCACAGCCAGATGATGAAAAATGTTCAGTAAAAAATTATCTTCCTTCTTGGACTGGAGTTGATGCTTTGGCTGAAGACTGTACTGAAGCACTCAAGGCCCCTCTATGGATCTGGAGATACCGAAGGCTCCTCTATGGAACTGGAGGTTTTGATAGAATACTGATTGGCTTTATATAGGAAAACGTACATGTAGTAAATGTATGTGTGTGGTGTTTGTCTGACTTGACTCTCCTGTGAACTTTAAGTAGGGCGAAAGGTGACGTTCTCACCATAAGGAACATGGTTAATTTGCTCAAAGGTGAATAACATCTCGATTGACGTCATGGATTGCAATATATTTCATCAGCCTTCGTTGTTGCTACTCTGTTCAGCTTTACTGAAACATGGCGGCGGTTTTATTTCCATTTCACCGAACAAATTACAAGAAAAATATAAAAATATATTAAAACCTAAATTTTTCCTATTATTTTGAATTTTATGAATAAAGTTAATTTTTCTCTCTACTCTGGACTATCACACTATCTACTTCGTGCTTCTTTTTTCATCCCCCAATTAATGTACTTTTTACGTTGTTGTCCTTCTTGGCGGGAAGAGTCATTGTTACAGACTTACGATTGTGTTTTACAAGCAGGCCTCGAATCCATTCTTAATTGTTCTTTGAGTGCCAAGGTTTGGTTACAGACTACTCTGCCCGTCCGGTCAGGTGGACTTTGCATTCGTCGGGCCATGGATTTGGCGATTCCGTCCTTTTTAGCGTGTTTCCGTGGATCTCGTCGTCTCGTTGAGTCTATCCTTTCACACTGGGCCTCTGCCTCGACCCGGACGTCTCTATTCAGCATTGTTCAGCAAAATGGTCTACGTTAAGTGGGTTAAATTCTCCTCCTTTGGATGTCAATAGCTCTCATTCTCCTTGTAATGACCCTATCATCAAACGTACACAATCGCAGTTAATACAATCCACTACTTGCCTTGAAGATAAAGCCAGGCTACAAGTAGCATATTACCTGTGTCCTCTGCTTGGCTCCAAGCTTTGCCTTCTCCTCCTCTTGGTCTACATCTTTCAGATGAAAGCTTCTGTGTTGCTGTTGCCTTACGTTTAACAGCAGACTTCTGTGTTCCTCACCGTTGTCCACCCTAGGGAGCATTCGTGGATCGTGATTCGGGGCCTTCACTTTCTGCTGTGTAAGGACTGCTGGTAGACAAATGCGTCATTCTGGTGTCAACGATATCATTCTCAGAGCTCTTGTTTCAGCTAATGTAACATCGGTACCTGAATCATCTGTTTGTAGTCGCTTCGACAGTAAGGAACCTGATTGTATGACAGTAGTTCCATAGAAAGATTAAGTTCTCTATTATGGGATTTCACTTGCGCTGATACTTTCGCAATTTCTAATGTTACTCGCTCTTCTTTGAAAGCGGGTGCTGCAGCTACTCGTAGAGAAGCCGAGTAAAACAGGTAATATTCCAATCTACTTGATAAGTTTATTTTGTTTGCAATAGTAATCGAATCAAGCTGTACTTGGAGCACGGAAGGCCTTAATTTCATTAAATAGGTTATTCGGCGCATACAGATCGTTTCTGGTGATGCCCGCGAGACCACCTTACTAATCCAGCGTCTCAGTATTGCAGTTCAGCAAGATAATGTATAATCTATTTTTGGTAATTTGCTTCCTGGGAAGGTATTAGGTGGAATTTTCCACCTTAAAATTTTTTGTTTACAAATTATCACTCCTACGTTTCAATGCACAACACCGTCCTAAAAAATGGTTAAGTTCAAAGCGTATAGCTTATTTACTATCATGTGCAGGTAATAGGTAAATTTATAATGTACTTTGTCAACAATGTAAATCAAACCATTTTGGAAATATGGACCTGCCTCCTTTAAAAGCTGTTAAAAATCCGACTGATGCTTTTGAATTGTAGGATGATAGGTCATAAACATAGTAGTGAAATACAAATGCTATGACTGAGAGAGTCTGTGCTTCGAAAAGTCCCTCACTTCGTTGAAAGCCGTGTGAAATAAGGGCTCTCATTGGTCTGTTTATCGCAGCAGGACATTTAGAAAGTAATCACTTGAGTACAAGGGTATAATGGATTCGCTTATATGGACCACTCATATTTTGAGCATCAATGAGGCTAAAACATTCGCTGATCTCAGGCCATACTTGAGGTTTGATGATTCCATCCCCAGAAGTATAAGAAGGGAAAAAGGATAAATTTGCAACTTTCAGAGTTTTGTGGGAGATGGAAAATGTTAACCTAGGGATGTTGTACTTACCTGGAGAGAATCTCACAGTTGACGAATAGCTAGTGCCATTCAGAGGAAAGTGGGTTTCGACAGTATATAAGTTCGGAACCGGACAATTATGGAATTAAGATATTCTGCGTTTGTGATTATAATACACCTTATCCATTGAAAGGCCTTGGAAAAAATAAGAAAGAAACCATATTGTAGCTGAAGATGTTGCAGTGAGTTTAGTAGAACCGTTTTATGGTACCAAATAGATTGTTACTTTTGATAACAAGTATTTTCAAGATGAAACATCTATATCCCGTATAATACGTAAATATGAAACAATTAGCACACCTATAAGCCCTTGACCAAGATTCGACCAACATTTCCTCAGTGATTCTTCATGTTTTGGTGTTTTTGTCCCACCGGCGACTATCGCCAACACAAGTGAATAATCGCTTGTTAAAATAAATCAGTACAGAACCTCGATAGTGGTCGATAACGCAACAACTTGGCCGTCTCATGACTCTTGTGCGCTTGGCTCTAATCTGATGGTTGAAAAGCATGTCTCCCCACAATCTCAGTATTCATTATCATGCATAGGTTATAGCAAATGAAGGAGAAGTTCTCAATCTTGACTGTGTTATTTAATTACGTAGTTTTAGATATTTAACTGGAAGGTATATTCCATTAACACGTGATATGTTTAACATTTATAGCAGAAATTTTCTTGGTTTTATTCCTATCTTTTCGCTGATATTAACGTTATCTTTATAGCCTGAGCCAAAGTTACATAAAGGGCATAAGGAGATAAATTATGAAATTTATCTTCATTGAAATGCAAATAAATCTGCAGAATATCTTTCCCTGAAACTATCCAATAACATCCTTCCCAAAATCTCTTTTTGAAAGGAGTTTGTAGGTTGTAGAATGATCATTCGATGCCTACAGTATTTACGTAAAATTTTCGGCAGTGATAAACATTTCTTTACTAAAGTTAGAAGAGGATAAATTACTATGTTTTTGTAATATTGCAGAGCATAATACTTTGGGAAGACCAGAAAAATTAAAGTGAAGAAAGTAATGAATCTACGAGTGTTGTATGTCAAATAATAAAGAAGAATGTCATATTCGAATATGTCTTATAGGAAGATCGAAGCGCTACCTAATTGAAACTGATGTAATAAATTTAGTTGTTAATTTAAAATATAAAATTAATTTATTTTTATCTTATTTCATTGATACTATATCTTCGGTACAGTCGAAAAGACGGTTGGATTTAAATACGAGACTTAATTAAAATCTTAACACGATTTTGAGTTGTCGATAGAAACGAATACCAATTTGGGACACGAGGTATATTTTTTTTTTCATATTCGCGAGTTAAAAGAAAATTTATTTCGTATTCCCTCCGACTCTTTGACGCAGATTTAAATGAACGCATACAACTGAGTCACCATTAAAGCTCTCAAATTAAACGCCATTGAAGAAACAATTTCTATTATTATTGTCTAGTAATTTCTAGTAATGTCTAGTTAATATAATGTCTAGTCTAGTCAATAGCTGATCTTTTTTTGTAATGTTTGAACCTACTATTCAAGAGACTGCATACAATAACCTCTTATTTTCTACTGGCGTTCACCATAGATGGCCTATCGCCGAAAAATGCCAGATTTCCGGAATAAATATCTGAGATTGATCGTCATGAAAAAGTCTGAAATTTGGTGTCGAGAATGTCTTGTATGTTTTCAACTGTTAGTGAAAATTGTGATCTTTATTTTCAACTGATTTGGTCAATACAAGGTCGTATGTGAGAGTAATTATTGCGCGTTTTAAATAGTGTAGTAATATGCACATAAAATCTGCTTGAACTGACCAAACCACCTCCAAATAAAAACTGGCATTTTTACTGTGAGCATTGCACATGCAAAGCTTTCTTGACTTTAAATTTCAGGCTATTTTATGATGTTCTATTTGAGATGTTTAAGTACTAAACCTGGCATTTTCGGCAGTGAAACATGTTTGACAACCAGTAGAATAAAAATGGAAGTATTATAGTTCAATAAAATTGTCTTTTGAATTCAGACGTTAGTTGATCTAAACTTTAGTCAAAATTTCTACCTTACACTCTACTTCTTAAAAAAATGATAGCTTCCATGAAGATACTACTTTCGTGTTTGTATGTTTTGAAGAATAAAATTTGTTTGCATTGACCGTCGAAAAAGTTAGAATTTTCACTGAGAGATTGCCACATGCACGGCTTCCTTGATACCAAATTTTAGATTTTCTCATGAGGTTACATCTAACGTGAGATATTTAAGCACAAAATCCGATATTTTTGAGGCGTAGGACCAAGTTTGAACACCCGTAGAAATAAAAGGGGTGGTTCAACATCATACGTTTTTGCATGCAGACACTCTGCTGGTAGGTCTGAACACCCCAAAAATCTGTGTTATATTCTACTCTTTCACAAAAAAGGATTTGTTTCAAAATACAATTTTAAATAATTCTTAAATTAAAGGAATCCATTTTGAGAAAACGTGTTTCCAGATCTTCAAATTCCTATTTAGGAGTTACACAATAGTTTTTGTTTCACTTCTTTATCTAATCTTGCTTTTAGGTATTAGGATTTCCGTGCATGTTTACGGGGGCAAAAATGCCAACCGCCATGTTAGAAATATGGCCGTCCAAGTAGAAATAGGCTCATAACGTAGGCTCTAGGGGCCGATTTAAGGACTACAAAGATCACACTTATCAAAAATATACATATTCACTTGAATTATGTTAAATTAGATACGACAATTTGTTAGCATTTATAAACAAATTTGCAAAGTAAATAATTACACGACATGTTATATAGAGTAATAGCAATGAAAAGAAAAGAAGTGGAATGTAGTTTGCTGAAGACTGTGAACAAGGCACAATAAATCTAATATAATTTGTAGAAGATTATGTACCACTTTTGCTAAATGTACAAATTTTAATTACTTTTTTTCAAATGTTAACATGCACCATCTAGGGAAAAATTTTTCAACCAGTACTTTGTTAATGTAAGAAAATAGAATTTCTCTCTGAAGTATGACTGAAAATTAATTATAGGGTTACGTGTGTACGTTTGATGCTGTACTGTAAGTGGAATGACTAGAAGTAAAAAGGATCTATAATACATAGTATATCTAGTATTTATCGTTACACGATGCAACATAATCGCGTTCTCCTCAGTATCCCAAAAATAAAGGCCGTACATCTGGAACGAATTACAAATACGAGGATTCAATGTCAGTTTTATTTATGGAGATGACGTTCAAACTACTAAAGTACGCCTTTGTGTGTTTTAAATACAGAATATTTTTAAATATATTTGTGAGTATATTTAAAATGTCCATAGGACATGAGTACTATTTTCTTTGCTAAAACTCTAATTGCGCATATAAATAATTGAATCTATATTTGCAATCAAAAACAGTATTTAGTAGTATACTTAATGCAGTTATTTTTAGCGCAGAAAACGAATTAACATACGTTTTATACTTATAGAGGCAAGGAAATATATTTTCGTCTTATCTCAATCAGAATTAAAATATCTCCAAACTAAATTGCACATTCTCAAATCACAGTGGGTGTTGAACGAGGAAAGGAGTTGACGTAACATTATTCATTAGTAACACAGCTTAGGGAGTTATACTCAGTGGTCGAAGTGAGACGGTATACGGTGGTATGCCATACCACATCTGGTTTTTCAGTTATCAAGACATACCGTAACTGGAAAGTTGATGCTAATACGAGTATACCTTTAATAAATCCGTTTTTATACACATAAATTGACGAATAGCTTCACACGTCAGCGGCAATTTCACACAAAGTTAGATACTCATAACTGGCAAAACATCTCGTCTTCTGGACTCAATTTAATAACGGTTCTTGGATGCCAACTGTGCGACTGACCTTCATTTGCTAAGGTCTAAATTCACTGCAAAAGAACTACACTTTCCTGCCGAAGGAACAATTTTGTTAAGTCCGAGGAACGGTAAAACTTTTTAAGACGCGGAATTCCAAAGTCCGAATCAGCACTGGTATACTAAGTTAAAAACGGAGAATAACTTTATATAAAGTGAACCAAGAAAGTTTTGTCGCTTTTTGTGGAGGTCTGTGTTCAATTGGTCCTCACACCGTGAGTTGAATGCGAATGGAGGTGAGTCAGGCGAAGGTCAGTTGTTGGTGTGGGTATCGCCAACATACTACCTGGTTGTGGCAGTTCAGTTACACCGTGAACGTGCGGAAGGACAGAGTGACAATTGGACCTCCACAGAGCATCATAAGGGCGTGTATTCTGTACGTGTTCAAACTGGGGTCAAACGCAGCTGCAGCGGGGCGGAGGATATGCCAGGCCTTTGGTGAGGGTGTCGTGACTACGCGGACAGTAAAGCGGTGGTTTACCAAGTTTGAGGACGGTGACGAAACACTCAAAGACGCACCATGTGCAGGAAGACCAACACAGGTACCAAATGAAGATCTCCAGGCAGCAATTGAGGCGAACATTGATCAGACATGTGAAGAAACCATTCGGCAGCACCTCCATCAACTTGGGAAGCACTACAAGTTGGGTCTATGGGTCCCACATGATTTGACTCCGGGCCAGAAGGCAACGCGAGCAGACACCTATGTGTTTCTTTGCCGTCTCGTCTGAGGAAGGAGCCATTTCTTGACAGGGTGTTGACATATGATGAGAAGTGGGTCCTGTACGAAGCTCCACCTCGCCGTCATCATTGATTAGCATCCCATGAACCGGTTCCAAAACAGGCGAAACCAGCACTGCACCAGAAAAAGGTCCTCCTGTGTTTTTGGTGGACTGCTCGCGGCATCGTCCATTGGGAACTGCTACCAGCTGGTCAGAGTATCAATGCAACTGTGTACTGTCAGCAGTTGAGCCGTGTTCAAGAAAAGCTCAAAACCCTGGAGCTCAAAACCCTGGAGCTCACTTCTGAATCTCAAAGGGGTCCTCCTGTTACAGGACAACGCTAAGTCCCACGTGGCTAGGATGACCCGGGACACCATTCTACGCCTTGGATTGGAAACACTATTTCATCCACCATACTCCCCGGTCCACCATTGCACCGTCCGATTTTCACCTGTTAAATCACCTTAGAGTACGCCAGTTCAAATCCCTAGTAGAGGTTCAAAATGCACTTGATACCTTCTTCACTTCACGGCCCACCAAGTTCTACAGCGATGGAATCCATGGCCTTCCAGAACGTTGGCAGAAGGTCGTCGATGCTGATGGAGACTATTTTTGATCTACCAGGTACGCCTTAGGTGATATATCGATGTTCGAAAGTGGTTGGTGAAAAAGCGACAGAACTTTCTTGCTTACCTTTATAAAAACAATATTGCGCAAGCGCAGATTGAACTGATCGGAGTTAGAAATAACGCTTGAGAGCGATTAGAAAGAGCAGAGGTTTTATTTGTAATATTGATTAAGTCACATGCAGATGAATGACAAAATCAGGGAAGAACTTTTGTGGAAATTAGGGAAGAAAAGTTTTTTTCAGACAGGGCTTTCCAACAAGGAAAAATTCAATTCGTTTTCAGTCATATTCGATAGATGTAATTGAACCAAAGGCGGATATAGACATTAAAATATCATTGATTAGTAACGGCAAGGCTTGCAATGGTGTCAGTATGAGATTTTAGTTGATGGCTGCAGGCGTTAACGTTCTCATGTAATCGAATTGGAAACGTAACGGAATATTGATCCATGTATCGGATGTTGTTATCAATTGGTTTCTAGTGAAACGGTTCATGTTCTGTGTTCTCACTGAATAACTTTGCAGGTGCAAGATATTAATTTTCATTCAACTAACAAATGCATGTTCATGTGCAAATATAGGTAAATCACTAATGTTACTTCAGGTTGATTCTTATACTGGAGATAGAAGAAGATTTGAAACGGGAGTTTATTGACACAATCTAAGAGCTATATATCAATGTCATCAGCGTTGTCTGAACACAGCTTTCGAGCAAATCCTAGCTACCAATTTATGTCCGTATAATCTCAACTACTACCAAAATGGTTAAAGAGTAAATTAATGCTAAAATTGTAACTTAATAAAGCTGAAACATGTATAACTACTTCACTATATAGCTAATGTATTTCTTGTGTCAACGAGTTAGCAGAATAACTAGCTGTTCTTCACAATAGTGTAGTATGATACGATATCCATAACGTTATACAGTTGTAGTCGATACGTTTAAATAGATTTTAAAGTCATTGTATATTTATATTGTTGTGTAAAATCCTGTAATTTCGACATAATGTAAAAGGCCGTGAAAAGTCTTTTGGAAGAAATATAACACAAAGAATTGTATAGCCATGTATGTAAAATATGTGCGAAGAATCTGCGTTGCGATGTGAAACAAACAAATCAGCACAACGGGGTTTGAAGCAGTGGGCAAGAACGAGAGCTGCCATCCAATAGACATAAAAATTCAAAACTTTGGCTCTGAGAAACACATAAGCCTCTTTTAACCCTGGAACTACCATACATTTTGCAGCACATCTTCTACCATTCGGATCCAATGGACCCTAATTAAAAATTGAGGATGTTGAGAAATTTTATATGGTTTTTCACATTGTTTTACTGTATGAAAAAGAAAAAAATAAATACACTGGAAAACTTGACTCGATATAGGAAGTGTTCACAAGTGTTCATAATCTTAAAGTTCTCTCAAGTTACTCAATGTTGCAATCTTCGCAGACAAATACGCAATGTTCTTGGCAAACGTTTTTTTCTGCACAAATCACACACGGTTCTTGTCTTCCTATCTAAGCGTGATGGACACATATAACACCGTGCCTTCTTTCTGAGGTTAGGAACAATACCCTCTGCAGAAGATGAACGCTTTTTAGGCTCAGCTGTAACCTCACCTAATTTACCCAGTTTTTTCCCCATTCTGATAAAAAAAGACCCCGCTTTCATTCCTTTGGTGTAGAGTCAACACCACAATCGTAGAGCTACAAGATAAATGTATTTAGAGCACTGACATCTATCACGTCGTAGAAAACTGCACCGGCGAGTCATACGCTTGGTACTATAGCACCTTACCATTTGATCCATTTTGCCTACTCCCCCTTTGTTTTTATTATAGTCGAGTATAACTTCTGATTTCTTATCAGGACGAGAATTGTCCCCTGTAGGTTGGGAGTGCATTGAGCTCATAAGTCACCACCTTTCCCTTTTTTGGACAATAAGATAAAATCATAACATTATCTTGAAATCCAAATAATGTTGAGATCTCATGCTGTCCACTCGTGGTGGTGAAACTCAGAGGCAACTCTGGTATGTTTCTCCGTACAGTCCTGACGTAAGTTATTCGATTCTTCAAGATTTCTCACAAGGTCCAAACTGGTGAAAAAATTATCTTTGTTATGTTTGTGCCCCTATTGCTCAGCTAAATCAAGCACAACCCGCTGACCATGATTTACGTCCCTTGGGTGATTTTTTCCCGCCCAGTCTATATTTGCATGTTCCATGCATAACTCGTAGCACTGTCACAAAAAAAACATATTTTCATTCCATATTTTCCAGGTTTGCTGGGAATATATTGATGGAAAGGACATCGGCCTCTGAAGACCAATAGTTGTCCATCAATGGTAACACTCTCTCCTAGAATAAATGCATCTTAAAGAGTACAAACCAAAGAGTTAAATATTTCCCGAATTGGTTGGAGTTTATCTGAGGACCGATTTTTGCGTCTGCAGACTGCGTCATCAAAATGAAGAACTCTGTTTATTGACTAAAACCGATTACCAGACATTATACGGTTGAACACTGGACGACCATCTTCAACACTCCACAGCTGTGTGACTTCTTCATTTTTGGATTAGTAGACACCAATTATGAACACTCCAACAAATTTCCTCCCGAGCTATATATTTCCAGTCAGCGCCATAGACAATCTCTCCGTCTTTATTTGTCCACTTGCATATGCTGTCAATCAGAGGAGCACGAAACAAAAACCTAAATGCAGAAAGTTCATAATCCAAATTTGTTAGTGTATAACGAGTAGGCCCTGATTTTTCATAAATATCATTTGCTTTTATAGCACCACTATGACCTGATTTCGGCGGATGCGATTGCCATACTTCCACTCCATTTTTTCATAGATATTCCAAATTTCTGGTGAGAGAGTCTACCAGTTTACGCAATCTTACACGCTGTAACAGTGGTACATCATCACGCGATTCATGTTCACTTATACAATCCTCAGCTACTTCCACATAATCTGATTCACCATCATCATCTGATGAAACGTACTCACTACCAGAGGAATCATTGTCAGACCTGAATTAATGTAAATATTTTTCAATTTCTTCATTGCTTACGTTCTGTTCTGATGTTGCCATTTTCACCTAGAAAACTTATATAAAAATTTGACAGTATTAATATAGGCTCTTAATGACAAACTACTGAGGGAGGTTACATCTTTTGAAAAAAAATATAGCTTCAACTGCACTACCTTGAAGAACTCAAGAGGAGTTACAATTATATTAACTCCAGCATTTAGAAGAAATGCTATAAAATATATATCTAGTGGAAATCACGCTAACTAATTTTTTTAATGTCTGTACAATGACAGCACCTGCCATCTATGTATTTATGGTAGCAGCACAAATATAAGCAAGTGTATACAACACATACATAATGCTATCTGGCGATGGGTATATTGGACCCGAATGGTAGACAATGAGACAGTTGAGGAAATTTGTCAACCCACGAATGTGAGTGAAGTCTTTATTTTTTTTAAAATTCAGATTGATGAAAAAGTAGAAATCACTAAACGAGACAGTCCTTCCTTACACAGGAAGATAATAGAAATAATGGAAAATATAATCACGGGTTCAATGGACCCCCTTGGTACTTCTAGGGTTAAAGACTTAGGTATACATGTAGCTGGTTATGCTGCAGGAGTTACTCCTAGGAGTATTGCATTATGTCTTTATGTAGGGATCAAATAGTTAGATAGTTAAAGTTGATAAGGGAGAAATTAGAAAATACTCCACACAAAGTAAGAAATTGTAGATGGTCTCAGATACTCCAACAAAGCAAAGAAGCATCTCCAGTAGGTACAAGGGCCATTAAAACCTGATACTTTTAATGAATAAATGTAAATATGTTTGACTTTATCTCATGAATATTGACGATATGTTTGTCGTTGGATTGAGCAGATGAAAAAGTTGCAATATGTAAAATCATCTTATATCAACCATACTTTAGGGTGTAATGTCTGTTTTCGGACCGGAAAGACTTTTATATAGTAGGGGGGATAATGCAGCAAGACGTAAATTAAACACTCTTCAAAAGCAATTACTCCCACAGATTGTAGCCTGCTTTGGTGACGACCCATCCACTTTATGAATGATGGGGTACATCGCAAAAAGTTAACACTGTCAACAAATATTATTGATTTTGAAAAGAATACGTGTTATGTAATCCCAGGTGTGCAAATATGAAACAGGAATTTGTGCATAGACGGCGTTAGCTGTCACTGTGGTTAGCGCAAAACTGAGTTCTTGGCACCACTTTCTTGTTTTGACTGCTGATAACGATTTGAAACTCACAACCAGACAAGTTTAATAGTGTCATAGTGTAGTTTATGTCATAGTGTAGTGGTTAATAGTGTTGAACATGGCGCAATTTGTTCCTACAAACTACGATGTGCGGACAGCATTGATTTTTTGTTACCATTTGGAGAAAACTGCTGCAGAATCGCAGCGCATGCTTGTCGAAGCTTACGGTGATCATGCTCTTGGTAAGTCACAGTGCTATGCGTGGTTTACAAAATTTAAAAGTGGTGATTTTGACTTGAGAAAACGAAGAACGAGGAAGACCACCGAAAAAGTTTGCAGACAGCGAATTGCAAGCTTTGCTTAATGGGGATAACGCTCTAACGCAACAACAACTCGCGGATCAATTAAATGTGACACGAGAAGCAGTTTTCATACGTTTAAAAGCCATGGGTAAGATTCAGAAGCTGGGGAAATGGGTTGCAAGTGCATTGACTGAACGACAGCAGGAAAACCGACAAACCACTTACGCAATTCTGCTCTCCAGGTAAAAAAGAAAACCATTTCTACATCGAATTGTGACTGGTGACGAAAAGTGGATCTATTTCGAGAATTCTAAGCGTAAAAGATCATGGGTAACTCCAGGAAAACCAGTGGCATCGACTAGAAGGCCAAATCGCTATGGACGGAAGACAATGCTTTGTGTTTGTCATTATCAGAAACCGTTAATATGCAACGTTACCGGCAACAAATGATCGATTTGAATCAAGTTTTGGTTGAAAAAAGACCAGAATATGACCAAAGACAACATAAAGTGATTGTGCTTCCGATAATGCACCCTCCCACACAGCAAAACCGGTCAAGGAAACTATTGCGACGTTCGGCTGGGAAATCCTTCCGCATCCGGCTTACTCACCAGACTTGGCGCCTTCTGATTTTCACTTATTTGCATCCCTGGGACACGCACTTGCTGACCAGTGTCACATCTTACAAAAATTTACGAAAATGGCTTGATGGCTGGTTTGCGGCACAAGAGGCACAGTTGTTTTGGTCTGGCATCCACACATTGCCGGAACGATGGCAGAAATGTATCGCTAGCGATGGCCAATACTTCGAATGAAATAGATCTTAGCATTGTCATCCAGTCACTGTGTCTTTTCTGTACATAAATTCCGGTTTCATATTTACCCACCTGGTAAAATGAGGAAGGAATTCAGTAACAGTAAATATATTGAATTGAAAATGTATACCGATGCCATTTTTTCGTACAAAAATATAATTTTGGTAAAATGAATACTGTGTCCAATAATGTGAACTCATCTGTGAAACACGAATAATGGTGACCTCCAATTCCATTTCACGTAAAACGTTAAAACAGATACGAACAAATTTCCATAAACATCTATTTTTACAGTAAAGAGGTGAAGGGCACACATTTCGAAAATATATAATCAGATATATTCACTTGAAATAAATATTTATTTCTAATTTCTACAAACAGGTCTTACAATATAGTGTGACAAAATTTGGGATTGTGCATACAGCTCGTTTGTTCCAGAAAGAGAAACCAAGTAAACATCTATACATTGTCTAGAGATAAATGATTTGATAAAGAGTGTAGGCAAGAACCCTACAGTTCTTACTGTTCTATTCTGTATTAAATACACCTTCTTAGATATTTACATTATTTGGAGTTTTGCCAATATAGAAACAATTATCAAATGTTCTTTACCCTCAACGAAATGAAAGTTATATAGATCATCACTTCGTGCCCTCTTTCACAAAATACAGGGTAAAGAAATAAATTTAAGTGCCTGCCCTGAAACCTTGGAGAATAAAACTATTGTCACAGTAATTGGCAATAAAACATTCCTACGAACAATTTCATCCCTCTCCAAAGTCTTTAGGAAGTTTACAGTATAAGAATTGTATGGTAAGTATTAACGATCTTTCCAATATTGACCTACCACAATTTTGAATAATGCCAAGGTAACGGCTCGATAAATGCTTACTAATACATCCATTCCTAAGACGTTGCAAACGAGATAATACTCGACCGTCTTTGTACTTGAAATGTTCTACCTAATCCCCGTCTACACCGTTCCGGAGGACCAGAGAAGCTTCTAAAGGATAGCACCTAAAATAATAAAGGACGTGTTCTCTAATATTTACTGGAGTTAATTTGATAATAGAAGGCGTAGCAACGGAATTTATGCACATTTTGTATGATGAGTGTTTCAAAGTATCTCGAAGTTTATATTTTGGGAAGAGTTACTTATACATATTTATTATGGGTAGAATGAATCTAAATGTCGCTCAAGAGTGATGAACGTTTAGTATATTTCTAGAGATTGGATACAGGAGTGAAGAGAGTGAAGTACAGAGTGAGCAGCATGGGTTTGTTGGTGAAACTGAGGAAGTGGACAGGGAACAAAGTAGTACAAACAGTAGAATAGTGTATTTTTAACACGCCGATCACAATAGTAAAAACGATCATAAGACAACGTTTAAAATGACGGCGTTCTGTCTGTGATAATGAAAAGAAAAGAACCGAACATGACCTTGCTGACCTCCAATAATCGTTTCTAACACACTTATTATAATAGTTGTGATAATATAAGTAAAGAAAAATAGAATTTTGCATCTTGCGATTACGACCGTTTTTACTATTATGGTCCGACGCTTGTTTGTGTTAGACGCAATAAAAATCCATTGAAAAAGGTTTTCACGTCAAAAACTGTTATGGAGACGCTTACATAAATGTCACGAAGCGCAAACAAATCATCATGCAGATTTTCACAGCAGCTTCTTTACCTAAACAATAGATTTATGAAAGTGATACGTTGGGATCTGCCATTGAATCTGTAAAACGTGACAGTAGTACACAATTTGCTTGAAGTGGATAAAGCAGCGAGAGTACAATTTTGTGAATGGGTTCAAGGCAACGTTCCTTCAGAAATAGGAGAGTCAAGTTATCTGTGTCTATAAAATCAAGTGCTTCCGATTATCGACTTATATGAAATTACATATAGCACGTCCTATGGCAGGTGGAAATTCGCCCTTATATGCAGAAACTCAATTACATGTTGATTGAAGTTTTGATGAGATGTTCCTTGCCTGTACGTGAAATCATCCGCCATTCTTTAATATAGCAGTCAACTCCCAACGCCAAGTGGATTATCTTTTCAATATGTCTGTAAATACACCAAATGAATTAAGGGAATATTATTTTGAATAGGATCGTGAGACAATCCACACTGTAACAGCAACTTATTATCAAATTCAACATATTTTTCCAGATGGCACGATCATTGCCAGAGGGAATGCCAAGCCTTCGCCCATTTCGGTTAATGATTCTTGTGTTTGAGTATAATCTCATACGATAAGTGTAGGTAAAGAACCAGTAAATCATACATCAAGTGAAAAACAATGTCAGGATCGCTCTCGCGGCTATCTCTCTCGAAAATACTCATCAGTGTATTTCGCAACCTGCAAGCCAGACATCATGTGTGTTTAAATATCAATTGTACACTTTATATATCTTTCTAAGGACATTGCTTTTAGTGCATTTCCAACTGTTGTGTGTTTTGTTTACTTACGTACTGAACGTTCTCAGGACTACTTCCACAATTTCTTTCGGCTATAAATGAGAACTATTTGACAGCACAAACAATATGACTAATAAAAATACGTATTACGTAATAATAGCTCGGATTATATTTATTTATGCGTATTTTTTATCTTTGCCTCAGGTCCGGTTGAAATCGCTTCAAGATAAAGATATCAGCCTGAGCCTTACTTACCGTAACATCAGTATTCTATTTCGAGAGAAGGGGGGATTAGTGAGATATGTATTATACGGTATTTTGGGATAGTCCATATGCAGGCTAGAAGTATACATCTGAAAAAATAGAACCATGGAAAATTCTTGCAGAGAATGAAAAGTCTCAACTATCCTCTGCTACAAATCGAACACTACGTAACACCGCGCCATATCGCTGGTGAATCTGAGGGAGACCATGGGAAACTTCGGCTGCTGGTGTCGAATTCGAATGTTTTATTTACGACCTTCATGCATCTAAGATACGGGACGGGAAAGGGAAAGGGGAATTATGAGGGAATGTATTAGCAAGGGTATAAGTTGAAGGCTTCATGCGGCATTGTCTTGATGAGACTTTAAAAGCCATGAAAAAGTCAGGACGGTCGGTCGCTAGGACCACCCGAAAGCTAAGCCAATGCTCCATTACTAGATTGCGGGCTTCAAACCAGCGTACCTACCCATGAACGATCCAAAGACCACTACGCTACCACCGCGCACAAAATAATATTTTATGGTATAATGAAACACAACATTGGTAAAGTACTGTCCTGTTTGTTCCTGCTGACAATGGACAGACAAAGGAAGAGACGACTCTTTCGGGATAGAACGTATCACCTCAAAATTCGACACCAGAACTAATTGTTACCGTTGCCTTGAATTAGAGTGAATCATGTGATCGATAGAAAGATATCGAACCTGAATTTATGTAACCTAACCAATGGTTAGTGAACTTTACATAATTTGAAAATTCGTAATGACTCCTAGAAATAGAAAATGAAGTAATAGATTGCATATGCTTTTTTCATCGGTGTACTGTTATTTATAGAATTCGCGAAGTTTGGAGAAATGTTGCAGAAGGAGTAGTGGTTACCTTTGGACAATCGTATCAGTGATAACAATTTTGCAGACGTAGCAGTAAAATGTAACTGATACGTTATTTTTCCCATCTCTACTGTTTAAAAGTGTATTCACTCATGAGAAGAGCAGGCAACTCAGACTTTTGTTCCACCAATTTTGTGTTGCGTTTTTCTCCACAAAATTCTGAATACCGAGACTGTTTGTTGCAACATGTTCAAACCAAGTACAGATACATATCAAAGACCCACTAGAGACTTATGTTTCTTAAATATCTATATTTTCGCCAAAATATCACATAGATGTTTGTTCGCGCATACCCATCAATTGCTTTTTATGTATGCATGCATTTCCACTAAAATTCTAGTTAATCTGTTGTTTAGCAGCAAACCGGTGCACCCCGGAGACCGGTGCACCCCTTATCACCAGAGGTAATCTCTTTAAAACTGAGCTACCGCGTGATGTCCTTCGAGCACTGGTACTATAAACACCTCCTCGAACTAGCCCAACTCAATTACATCACCGTTCTGAGAGTTTAGCTTTATATTTATCCATTAAAATTTAAAATATTGAAAGACTGAGCTAGTTGATTCTCCAAGTAATTGTTAACTGCTGCTGTATATTTTTCTGGGAGAAAATTTTTATTCCATGATGCTAAAGTATTTTAGAAACAACAGAAAAGTGTATTTTCTAACGTAATGGCAAAGACGTCCGACAATCAAAATTCAAAATTGACAGAACTCGTGGAAAATTTTGTGTTGCAGTAACCAAAACGTTCTAAATTACATTCCAGGCCTTTGACAGCATTCAACGAAGATACGACAGTATTGATGTAGAGAATTAATCTGATCATTTTCAAGTTATTGTTAGAAAGAGTATTGCACGATGAATCTTAACAACAATTTAACATCATAGATGGTACTTTCCCATGTTGTAATTATGTCCCATTATATTTTGGAATTTGTTCACTACGAAAGAATTTTGGATCACTTCAGTTATTTTATTTTATTTTATTTCCTTCTACACTAATGTGCAGTTCATCTGGTTACCTAAAATATATTTGCTTTGAGTTATAATTATCAGATCAGTCACAGAGGTTATCCTGGCAATTACATTTATCTGCTCATCAAGAATTAAGTTTAACTGTAAACAGATGTTCTTCGGTTCTTTTGATAATTTCTGGGATGTGGCTATGGAGGTTCTTTAAAGGGATTTCAAGCTACAAATTACAACGCTATTAGTTAAATGATTTCAAATGTTTTCGTTTGTTTTCTACACAAGGAAATCTAATTTAGGAAGCTGTTAAATTCGTCATTGCTGTGTGAGTAAACTATATAGAAAGTGGCTTGGGGGGAAATGCCAGGTATTTTGGTCTAGCAACCATTCTGTAATTATATATATATATATATATATATATATATATATATATATATATATATATATATTAAACG
>JAGDQP010001511.1:60658-121027 GCA_022664845.1 Lepisma saccharinum
ATATATATATATATATATATATATATATATAGAGAGAGAGAGAGAGAGAGAGAGAGAGAGATGATCGAGTGACGTTTCGTCCAAAAATCTTAGTCCATAGACATTTCCTCCACGAGATAATTAGTCTATTGACTTCCACAAGACATTTCGTCCAACGGATTTTTCGTCCATAAGACATTTCGTCCGATCGACTTTTGGTTCGACAGATTTTTCGTCCACAAACATTTCGTCCAATCCACTTTTGGTCCAACGGATTTTTCGTCCAGAGGACATTTTCTCCAATCGACATTTAGTTCAAGTTTTTCGTCCAGTCCATATGGTCACTCACTATTTCATCAAAATCATTAAAATTCCCCCGCCAAACTACTGGAGCTAGAAACATTAAATTTGGTATGAGGGTGTATGATCAAGAGTAAATAAAGGAAAAAAATTCGACACTGAAAAAGTCGCCATCTTGGATTCAAAATGGCCGCAAAACTCATTGTTTTATAGAATACACAGCCTGAAGGGCTGGGGTCAGTGAAATGAAATTTTGTAATGTAGGTACGGCATCGCTAGTAGGTTACGAAAATATTACAAAATGTTGAAAATGTCGCCATCTTGAATCCAAAATGGCAGGCCTAAAATTCCATTTTCCACACCGTTTAAGCTAGAGACACGAAATTTGGTAGGTAGTTACATGATCACAAGCAGTTTAGAAAAATGCTAGAAAATGTTGAAAAAGTCGCAATCTTGGATCCAAAATGGCCGCCAAATCCATTGTCCTATAGAATACAAAGGCTAAACGGCTGGGGCTAGAAGCATCAAATTTGGTGCAAAGGTACAATATTACTAGTAGATTAAGTAAATATTACAAAATGTATCCAAAGACGCCATTTTGGATCCAATATGGTGAACCTCAAAATCCACTTTTCACAACGTTTGAGCTAGAGATACAAAATTTGGCATACAGGTGTATTATCAAGAATGGTTTAAGAAAATATTCCTTTTTAAAAAATACGCCACCTAGAATTCAAAATGGAAGTCCAAAAACAAACTTTACACACCATTCGAGCTAGGGAAATATTTTTTTTAATACAGGTGTACCATCACGAGTATGTCACAACAATATACGAAAACGTTAGAAAAGTCACCATCTTTAATCCGAAATGGCCGCCGAAAAAACACATTTTTTCAAACCACTGAAGCTAAAGAAACAAAATATAGTTTGAAGGTGTACCATAATGAGTAGGTCACAATAAATGGGACAAAGCTTCCCTATGAGGGCGCAGCCCCTTATGGGTGTGGTGCAGATCTGCATCAAGGGGAACAATAGCCCGCAGAGTCGGGCTATGATAAAGAGGGCGCAGTTCCCAAAACCCACAAGTTGGGGCGCAACTTTGTCCGAGTAAAGTTAAAGTGAGGAGAAATTTCGTTATGTTGCTGACAAAGGGTGAAGCACATAACACAGAAGATTTGACCTTATTTAAAATAAAGAACATCTGAAACGAGACAGGTGAGTGATATACTGTAATTTAATAATTTATACATGTAATTTGTTTTAGCATAATTTAGTAGAATATTAATTTAAAATTAAAAATTACATGTACGTTAGTTATACTTTACGTTGCCAGACTACAAAGTCTAATTTTTCATTCATATTTTCAATATGGCACTCTATTCTAGTTTCGAAGGGTAACTGGGTATTACCCTTTTGTACACAGTTATTCGCTGTTGTTTCCTGTTTCCGCTTGTTTAAATTATATTTCGCAGTTAAACTTATCATGTAGTGTATTCATTTTGGGAAAGGATATTAAATGCAATTTGTACAAGGAAGAACACCAGCAAAGGAACAGATTTATTATGGAAGTTTTAAATTGCCAGGTAGTCAAATAGTAATGCAGGGCCAAGCTAGCTACTTTCATTTGAGTTTTTGATATTTTGTCCCGTACAATTTTCTATTATCCCGTATTTTTTTACCGAGCATCCTTTAATTTATTCGTCAATGGTGACAATATTAGTCACATCGTTTTGAAGTCGAAAATTTACCGGCCAGAAACCTGCAAAGAAGTCATACAAAGCGAGTTATGGGGGTTGCTTACTCAGAATAATTTTGAAAATAGAAAACCGATGCTGCAGCACAAGGGGTTGCCCGAGAAATTTCATTCATTTTTTTAAATAGAAACTCCTTGTCATGGCTAGCAAACTTTTACGCAATAGCCTTTATCGGATTTGGATGAAAAAAGTTTTTTCGGACCATCCTCTCAATCTAGGCTCTCAACATCTTTCTTTCTCTCTCTTTTCCTCTCTCTCCCTCCCCCTCTCCCTCTCTATCTCTGTACCACACATAGACCTAAGTTAATATGGAATGTTCAGAACTCTTGTCCCTAATAACATGAATAATTATGATTTTACGGGGAGATTATTTCCCTTTTCCTCTGGATTCTAAAAAAAATACCCTCAACATAATTTACTGAGAGCCGATATTGTTGATAGAAGAACTGGCTTTGACATCATTACTCGTTCCTTATCCTCCTGAGATTAAGATGGTTCAGTTTAGAATCGATGAATATTAAAAAATTAAACTAGAGACCGAGAAATAGAGCGACTGTACAATCTGAATATTCGGTCTTAATACAACGATGATCAACGTTTCAAACACCTTTTATTACTGAAATCCTGAAGAATGATTGGTAAATCTGTATCATTTAGAGAAACTATTAAATTTCTTCGAGTAAAACGTAAAATGGCTATAATATCCACAGAGAAGGTAATGAATTCATCATTCTTAGGAAATTGATGTTGGTATCCTGATATGTCGCTTCCCTAATTGTTAGCTCCGCCTCCAAAAAGAAATGGGGTATTAACTCTTGTGAAGTAGAACAGTGGTATAAGAGAAACACTGTATATTGGCAATGTTGTGGAAGACATACGTGTTTCTTTAATCTACTAGTTTATAGATTTAATATGTTTCGAGTATGAAAAATCTACTTCCATTTGGGAGTTGATCCCATACGACTTCTAAGGGACCTATTTTGTTAACCAGATTAATATGAGAAGCTTGATGTAGAAATTAGACAACCACGTTTTGATTTTTATAGAAGAGCCAGAAAACCTGTACACTGTAAACTATGGAAATTACTTTTCTCTTAACATTTTTGGAGATCACTAACCTGTTCTCAATCTGAAAGATGGGTTAAAGGTAATGTTCGGTCAGTAGTTTTACTTCCAAGAGCGAAGATGTCTGGCTGTGAAACTGAATTGATTTGTGAACTTAATGGACGGCTTCGTTGAATCAGAACTGTCCACTTTTGACACTCGCATCAAGTTAAAGTTTCACAACTACTTGCATTGATTGAAATTAGTGTTGTAGAAATCATATTACTTAAATGACGTACATTACTAAGTCAGTACTCGTGAGAAAATGCTCTTTTACTTTCTTACTTAAAAGTGAAAATGTAACTTACTTTTACAAAAGTTACTTTTAAATAATAAAAAGAAAACAAGAGCACTTCACAAATGGAATAATCATGCATTTAATGTGATGTATGTATCATACACAACGTTAATATTTTAGAAAGCCGAATCAATCGAAACATTTGCTCGTAGGTTACTGGAGATGTCACTCCGTAAATATCTTTTTTTTGTGCGTTTCCAGTTACATTTATCAACACAGCGTCTCCTTGTTGTTTTTTTCTACGGAATTCCTTAAGTTTATCTTCAATACTTGTTGAAAAAGTAACAGAATGATTGCATGTTATTGACACGAATGAACAATAAAACATAAACTCAAGAGGTATTACAAACTGACGCCATGTTGATTTCAGTCCAGAATAGAAACATATCGGACGAAGTTTCATTGGCTGCTGGTGGTGTTTACGAACTTTGAGACCAAAACGCGCTTAAGTTATAAAGATTATAAAACAAATATACATATTTAAATGCGGTTTTCCACGTATTTTTTACATTTTAAAACAAAAATGTGCACGATTGAATTCAGCGACGAAGCTTTGTAAGAATGAATCAATATCGAAAAATCACCAATATTTGAGTTATAATTACTTTTAGAACGAAGTGATCTGATGTTGTCTCTTGCCTTCATGTAGAGTAAACGTGGGAGATGACGCAACGGGAGAACCATCACACGTTCCATATTGTTAGAATATATTACGCAATTAAAACAGTATTGACAGTTATTGTTAGAAACGCGTGCGTAGATGAAGTCCTGGCAGTTGCAAGGAGGAAGCGTTGTAGAAGGAAGTTATGAAGAGAATTCCAGGTATTATGCTGTGTGTAAAATGCTTAAACATCACATTTAAAACAAGCGTGTGGCAGACACGTGTATTACTTGTTTCTAGATTTTTATTTGTCAGCCTGTTCGTTACCATGTTCCGTGTTATATATGAACGTAGAACATAAGGAAGATTGAATTACCCCAATGCAGAGAAGAGAGGCACCATGAATTTCTCTGAAGAAGCATGAGAGAAGAAGCAAGGAAGCATCAACCTAATAATATATTCGGGACTTCTGACCAGTTCTCTGTATTCAAGATTATAAGCCTGAGAGAAGAGGACAAACTGAAGCCATAATACTTAGGTTTTCCGCCCTAATATTTAGTATTATGTTGCAAAAATATTAAAATCAATTAATAAACGTTTAAGAAACAATATTACAAGAAGGGCAGTAAACGGCCACATTAGACGATCTTCGAAGACCAGTTATTACAATAAAACCGTGTTGCCGTTTATTTCCTTCTTTGAAACTACTTCACAAGATAGATATTTAAAAAACAAAAATGTGTTGTAAGAGACTGCCTTGTTCAGTTTAATTTTAAATTGTTATGTTCGAATCACTTCTAACCTTGGAACATTTGATTTTCCCCAGTTAACGCCTGCGCGTCCCCTTCTACAAAATTTTGGTGCCATACCTGGTTTTAAGCAACTCATTACACCCCAGAAGCGGGTTAGACAAACTGTTTCTCTTTTCTTGCTTTTGTTTTATACATTGTATTAAAAATCCCACAATGAACAGACTCAGCTCATTTTGCTTGAATTTATTTTGTGTTCGAAGGAAATGATGTTTTGCAGTGTACGGGACGCAAGCTGTTTTCAATAGCTTGTATTTTTTTTTCAATTATTCAACCTACATATCAAGAAGAGCGGTAGTTCTTCGAATGAGGCTAAGAAAGGTGTCTGTTAGCTTCACCCACATATAACGGTATACAGCTAATTTCGAATCTAGCGAACTATAAGCCCGATTTTAAAGCTTGAACATGCATTTGAAAACTCTTTGCCATACTAAGACCAAAAAAAAGGTCGGTAGGACCTCCCTGGGATCCTCTAAGGTGGTTCAAAAAAAAAACAACACAATTTCACATTTCTGATGATAGCACTCACCCCAAACCATATAGGCAGCCGAAATTTCCGGAATCCTACTCTACTCTTCAATACCTTTCAAACGGTGTGCCATACGTCAGAATCGGTGAAACGGTTCAAAAGTTATGACTTTTGTTTAGCCCAGTCACAAAATTTCCACCAATGATAGAAAAGTGCCTGTGTTATTCTTTATGTCTTTCTGCTTTAGCAAAAATTTATTTGGTATCAATTGCGGGATTCGTAGAGGCAAATTGGTGCTTATTTTTTGATAGGAGTTGCCGTTTTCGAGATACGGAACCTACCATGGTTCAAAATCGACCTTTTGTATGAAGACTATGCACTTTTTAAAATATGATGCCTTCAAAATAAGTGATATCAGTACAAGAACCGATTCGGAGTAAAAGAAAGAGTGTCGCAAGAATTATACTCAAAAAAGAAATGATATCTATTTTGAGCGCGACTTTCTTAGTGTTACTATAGGGCAAAGGACGATACTAACTCTCTTAATTTTATTACAAAGAAAACAATGCCGCCATAGTGACGCAAAGAAAGTCACTCGTAAAATGGATATCACTTCTTTTGTCAGTAGAATTCTTGCGTCACTCTTCCCTTTACCCAGAAGTGATTCTTGTACTGATAAACAATACAGAGATGCGATCCTTGGATTTCCAATTGTGTAAGATGCATTTGGCTTCTGCGAATATTATGGAAGAATGTATCTTTCTACGTATCTTGCCAAACGATAGGTACTCAAAGATAAGGACAACTACGCTATGAATAACACCTCATCCAATTTACTTTTCGTCATTTCAGTATAAACAAGACGTGCTATATGCAAACATAATTATAAGTAATTTTAAATCACAAAAGTTTCAAGCAAGAACTGAATTACTACAATCAATAATATTTAAATTGAAATAAAATTCCCCAGATAATACGCACTGTTCACTCCAGTTCAAAGAAATATAGAGAAGTCCGTATCAACAATGGAAACAGTTTATAATTTTGCTTTACGTCCTTTATCGAATCCCCTTCAAATTGTATCCTACTTCTTGCTTTTCTAGATAATATTTTCTTGGTAACTTTAGCTGCTTATTCAGTTCGTCAATTTATACATCTTGAAGTATTTAGTTAGGAAATAATAAACATTTGTAATGCACTTTATTAATAAATGCGATCCCTGTAGCCCTCTATATGGATTCTAGATCCCATTTTTGTATGAAAAACACTAGTCAATACACCTTGACTCTCGCCACAGTGTCTTCGGGTGAAAGTAAAAAGTGAATTTTAGTAGTCCGTACAAAAGGTTTGTTTCATTTTTCATTCCGTTTCTTCCATTTCCAGACATTGTAATTCTGTTTGTAGAGAAAGTTCGATCTGATGTAATGTGGATCTTAATATTCGTTTACGATGTAATGCATTCAGCTAACCACTCATGGAACACGTATAATAGAGTAGTTCTTCACATTATTTGAATCAGAGAAATAGTTACAACTATATTGTTTACTTATACATTTACCACATCCAGAGGATGCATGAAGTTGCTTTCAAAGTAGATGTCGATAGTCCATTTTGCTCTGATTACCCTACTAGATTTATTTATGGCCAATAGGCATACATGGCTTAGTTTGGGATAAGGTAAGAGAAATTTTAGTGAAAGGGGTCGTCCAAGGCCTAATTTGAGTACCATTTCAGCATTTTCCTGCACTTTGACTGAGTAAAATATTCTTCATGTTCCTTCACAGCATATACAAAGCCTGTCTAAGAAAATACTTATCTTTTACCCCGACAGAGTATTTACTGTTAATGTTGTGGGAAATAATTAAGTGGGTCACATTCATACGACTTGACAAATTGACAATTGTAAAAAGTTCGCTATTAATTCATTCTGATGGTTGCAAATTGTTTACGCACTGACGCTTTTCTTACACAAGATTATCATTTGGTTGACGTACCTTGGACTTGTGCTCACACAAAGAACTATGTAAGTAACGACGTTTTTCCTTTTTCTTAATGCTCTTATGCACGTGCTTTTTGTTTTGGGGTTATTTAAAATACAGCATCAAAGAACTAGAAATAACCGGAGTTTTCGTAAGATTAACTAAGTAAATAACGATATAGTATTTGAACTAAGACCTCGATAAATATTACCTTCGCATTGGTACCTCTGGACAGAATGATCACGGAATGGAGTCGTTGACCACCTTTAAAGATCTTAGGCAAAAGGTAGATACTCCATAAAATATAAAAAGATAAATAATAGTATACATTTAAGAAGGCACCAACATTTTGTAGTTTACGTATTTATGCCCACGCTTTATCCTCGCTTGTTTACCACCCCAGTTTATAAAATGAGAGTAATCTTTTCTTAAACAAATAGTGCAGCTACGTCATCAAAAAGTAGATGAAAGTCTAAAGTAAAATATAATATCTTTAACCTATTAATCTCACCTTATCCGAAGTTTTAATACTGCAGCTAATTAATTAGCCTTGAAACTCCTCCATTTTACGTTGAATAAATAATTCTGTTTAAGAAGACATTCCTCAAAGCATAAATAAATTTGAAAAGGAAATTTTATCACATGTTGAATACAAAATTGACTTCAAAACGAAATGTCTTTGTAAATAGGGAAGCCAACCAGCCGGTATTCTACTGGTCTGGCCGGAAATTATAGTATTTTTTTCTATTAGGCCGGTGACCGGTACCAAGCTATCACCGGCACTATTGCGACCAGTAATTTTCTGAAAATTAGTTGACCGTCTTACTCGTGGCTTCCATAGAGATTTTGGGGCTACCTATAAAAAAAACTAAAATCTCGGAATCAACCTTTATTTTCATAATAGAACACCTTCCCTTAATTTTATCGCTCCCGTTTATTAACGAGATACCATTAATGTACTTTGTCTAGCGTATGGTACTTTTTTTAAAATTTACATCTAGAATAACAGCACGTGATATAAAATATTACCTTACAGATAGTGCTTTTATATAACTATTAGAACTGAAATACTAAACGATGCTGGAGAAGGATAGCGCATTAAACATTTCTTAACTTCTTTCGTAAAATCTTATTAATTTCCTTTTTATTATTATTCAGGGGTAGGGATGCCGAGCCGGTATTTCACCGGTAGGGCTAGAAATTGTACCAATTTTGTGATTATAATCTGTGGCCGATACAGAAGTGTCACCAACCTATTTTATTTATGAATTATGATAATCTCTGCCAGAGACGATAGTCAGATCTGGAATCCGAGTTTCCAGTTCAGGATTGTCACTCACCCTTTTCCCGATCTGTTGGATGTTTTATTTTTATTTGTCCTGTTTGAGAAAAGGAAGCGAATTAATTTATTTGCTATCCATCTGCACAATTTAAGTATTCTCCCCATTTTTTATTAAATTTTCTGATAATAATTTTTTAGGTAGACCTACATTATTTTGCTCTAATTATTTTCTTTGAGTTGCTGGTATTGTGGTTTACTTGATATTACATTTTCTCTTGGAAAATACATCATATTAATCAGTTGCGTCAAGTTTTGAACTGTTCAAGTTGAGGTATTCTAATTTACAATATTAGATGACGACGACTTCCGTCGTGTTTACTATCTTAATCCTCACTAATTGTTCACCAATCCTGGTTTTCGAGTACGTCTTTTTTTCTGCACAAGAAGTTGCACTTCTACTCTTCTGTGCTTTTTTGGAGTCTGTTTCTATCCCCTGTGGTTTATGCAACCCCTCATAGCTGCCGGTAATTCTATTTCCCATAGTTGGCAACCCTATTTCTAAATGGCTACGAAAACCAAACAATTGGTTGAGCTAAGTGTACTAGTCGGTAAACTCTTTTGAGCCTGCTTTTTTATGTCAGGTTTGAAGCCTATTATCTCGAAAGTGGTGATTCTTATATATGTCTTATTTGGCATAGCGATCAAAATCTCACAAGTAAATGGTCTTTGGTTATAGTAATCGAGATCACGTATGTAATATGCACGGAAAGAAACTAGTAAGAAAAGAATTTATGTAGTTTCCTTAAGTATGCTTTCTATTTTCCAACTAAAACATGGACAATCTGAAGTCGATTCGCAGAAGGTTCCAACCAAATTAAGACCGCTTTGTGTGCCACTAAGACCACCAACAATTGTTGAAGCTCTCTTAACTCAAGTGCTTTACCACTCGAAAAGTTTCGTAATATATTTATTCTTGAAAATGTAAACATATTTTTATGCCATAATTATGACAACTGCAACTGCCTGTCTACATTTGCTTCGGCTGAAATTGATTCTTTTATATGAGAATTAAATCTTTTCCATAATTTCAAAAATAATTGTCGCTGTAAGCTTACACAACCAAGAAGAAAGTATTGTTTTACAATAGTACTTTCATGAAAGAGATTTGGAAATTGCAAAACGACATACATTCAAAGTACGCAAACACAGTTCGTTGACAAAATTGAGACCTTTTTCCCCCAAACACTGTAAAACTTCTTTAAAACTCAGCGACAACAAATGATTGGATGGCACTGGCGGGGAAAATGACAGTTATGATGTTTAACGATATTGTAACAGTTATTTTTGCACGATATATCTAATGACAGTGAAAGGTACTAGATGGCAGCATCGTAAGGTTTCCCTTATAGTCACAATATATCAACATTTCAGAGTTAGAAACTAATATTAGATAACTTTAGATAAGAATATTATCTGCCAAGCTATTATACTCTTAAAATCTACCTCATTAGGTTTAATTTACTTTGTTTAAATATTGTTTTAAAGATTACTCGAAGAAAGTATCCTAGAGATCTTGTATATCTGTCAGTTGGACTTTCCCTTTGTTATTGTCAAGGTTGTTGAAACGTTTTATTGTATGTGTTACTGTATTGGATGGCAAATTTTGTACAAAAATATATATATATTTGGGATGTGGTATATGGAGTTTCTATATAGAAATTCCTAGCCACATGAATTACTTTTCGTACAAATGTACCTGATTTTCTTTCTAAGACATTATCTTCTGCTCACTTTCTAAACATGTAATGGTATTTGGAAAGATAGCGAATATTTCATTGATGTTTAAATAAAACATTTTAAGACCTTCCAGTGCGTTTTATTCAAAATTATCAGTTAATCTCTGGACGGAAACAATACTGTTCTGCAAAGACATTTTCATTCAATTTTGTAACGGAATTGTAATGAAACGTTTAATTCATTATGTCAGAACACTTTATGCATAATTTAGGGTTATAGGCTACAATATTCCAAATTCTTTAAAAGGAAATAATTGATTTCAGAGCGCAAACCAATATAATTTAATAAACAATGCCCCTATCTATGTTGAAATGTATAACTAGCTAAATATACAACGTTATACCAATTAATTGGTGTGATTCAACTATTTATGGCTACGTTTCATTAGTTCAAAATGCTATAGGAACTAAAACCACGAACGCTCAAAACTATATTACTGAAATAACGTTGGTAGTCTATTCAAGGCTCCCATTTTGCGTTGACAATATTTTAACACCATTTAAGCCTACGATCACAGAAATGGTGACAACCGCAGATGCCAAATTTTGGATAGTGATAAGAATGAATTTATATATGCACTTAAACAGATATATTACGGTTCGGATATTGTTCGTGCACACAATATAATTCTGCTCCATGTAGACATTTTAATTTTCAGTGCTTCGTAAGGACAGTTTTCACGTATTGTTACAAGTGACAAGGGATTTGATCGATATATCACTGCTCTGAATTCAATGAAAATTCGAACGGTTCTAAATATGCTTTATTGGATGAGAACACTTGAATTCAAGACATTTCCTCTTTGGGGTCTATGATTCTTGACGTCATTATGATCATATTGATTGTTCAATGATTTCTTTGAGATTTATGTAATTGTAAATGAGGAACAGTTACTGAGCTGCGAAAAAAACTCTATTCAAATCCGTAGTAACAATGAAAAATAGCGAAAATAACAATAAGACCTCCAGCCCAACTCAGAACATTCCATTTTTCGATGTTATGCCTATATGACAAAGCTGGCGTCCATCTAGCGTATACCACTCAGGCAGTGCCGGATCTAGAAATTTTCCTGTCAAGGCAAAGTTAAATTTTGTCACCCTTTTGCCGCCTTTACACCGATTTTAGCCAAACAACACGACAAGACAAAACATTGTCTCGCATCAGGTATTTTTACTTTTGTTATCTTCTTCGGTGCTCTCAAGGCATCGCTAATACTAACCCTAGTAAGGACTATTTAATTTAAATCGCGGTTTTGAATTTAAGAGAGGAAGGTAGGTTGTTTGGAATAACATAAAAATGTCTTAGATTGGCGGTATTGAAATTTTGAACACATTTATTTCAATTGCAATTTAATATGCGATTTTACTACCTTTTTAGTAGCTTTTATTTCTTTATTTATAGCTGTTTCCAGCCCTAAACTTCCCATCCGGAGCATTTGTTCCCTTTTGCCCTCTAGATCCGGTACTATGATCAGTAGACAAGGAAAGAAAGAACAAAAGAGAAAACATACTCAAACACAAAAGAGCTTTTTCCTTCTACCTCTCTGATTTGGGGCTACCCAACCGGGTCCCGTTATTTCGAACTTCTGCGCTGTCAACATTCAGCTTCTAAGCAATTTAAATAGCGAAATAAATTCAATGATTAAAATGAAAGAGGAAAATCGAGATCTCTTTATTGGCAGATTAAGGATAGAAAGAAAAGAGAATCAGCATATCAATACACAAATGAGATACTTGTAATATTATCAATATTTACATAATTGATTTGCATCTAAAAATGCAAATTTCTAGAATTCTCTGTTAGTGCGCGCGACTCACTTGCCACATGTTTCATTCGCTGCTTTGTAAGGAAACTTTAACTATTTCTTTCTCATTTTTTGTAAACATAGAATATGGTTCAAATCCACCAGGCCTTGATGCGATCAAAATCAAAATATTAAGTTAACGCATAATTCCATAACGGAGTTTATGGCCTCTAGGCGGTCTTCTTCGAGTGATTATTGTTTCTTATTTTTTTTCTTGAGTGATAGTATTTCACCATTCACCGTTAGTTTATCAAATTTCATTCCAGTGACACAGCATTACAAAATAAAGCCCTGTATCCCCGAACAACATGTTCGGATGAGCTGCAAAAAACACTTTGGAAGCGGACCCTCCGAAAAGTGCTCGCACCATTGCAGACAAGTTAGGCATACACCACTATACCAAAATCTGGCTGCGGCTCCGTACGAACGGTAACGTGAAAAGTTGGACTCATGGGTGCCACATGTGTCCGCACCGGGCAACTATAATCGCCATCTGGATGTGTACAGTTTTCTGAGTGTAAGGAATTATATTCATGCTTATTTCGAATCAGCTTCACTTAAAACATTTTCTTACTCCTTGAATTGTTATTAAGCTCCTCAACAACCTGGCGAGTATTTAAGGACAAGACTTACAGGTTTTGCTGCAAGAGACTCCAGACTATTGCTTTCAATGTATTCCTGGGGTAATTGAATCCGTCAGAATGCGCACAAGAAGCAAATGTTCTAAATCAGTGATATCCGAACCACAGGTTTTGCGTTTGATACTCGCCAGATATTGCACTAATAATTGAATTCAAACAATCTGTCAAGGTTGACACTGTATTTAAAAAACATACAACCAGCGTAACAGTTTCAATGTTCTAACATCATCTTCCTCAGACGACATATTAAAACACACTCAATCAAATAATGTGTGTGTGTTAATGTGTCGTCTGAGGATGTTGTTAGAACGTTGAAACCATTGCGGTGGTTGTTTGTTTAAATAAAGTTATGTGCGAAAGCCTTGTCAACTTGTTTTAATTAAATTAAGTATGGATACAAGGCCTCAAGGTCTTCTGTTTCTCAGAATCAGGCAGCGTAAACAATTTCTAGTTGCATAACTGTGATTTCAAATATTGCATCAAGAATATAACGACATAAGATACTAATTCATGTTGCTTGAACATTTTATGTGCTACAAGGAAATGTTTCACAGTCTGAGGGACACGGGCTTTCTTTAGAAGCTTATATTTTTACTTTCCAGTTCTACAACCTGCACGTAAATAATACGGAGATGTGATCCTCGGATTTCCAATTTCTTTAAGAAGTATGTACCTTCAGGGAATATTGTGGACAGAATGTGTCTCTCTACTTCATGTTCAGTAATGATCGGTACTGAAAGAAAATTATAACTATATTATGGATAACATTCAATTTAATTTAGTCATTTGAGTATAAATATGGCATGGTACGTAAATACGTACATATAAACAATTTTAAATCACAAATGTTTCAAACAAGGACGGCATTATTACAATCAACAATGTATTAACTGAATAAAATCAAAGATGGCGCACACTAATATTCAAACTTATACAAGGAAATTCTTATGAATATTAAAATCAGTACGTAATTTTAAAAACATGTGATTAACATTACCTTATCCTGTAAGGTATCGTTTTGGAAATACATCGTATTTCTTATTTTCTCAATTGACATATTTCTAGATGTCATTTCTTGCTGTATCTTAAGCTTATCAGTTTGTATAGTACCTTACAGTATTTACTTATGAAATTATTGATATTTCATATGAAAAACTTATCAATAGTTCTGGCAAGTATCATTTCTGTAATCCTTTACATGGACTCTAGAATAGATTATAGTATGAGCAATGCACGCGAACTCTCGGTAAAGTGTAATTCGAACATTGGTTATCCTTTTCGATATTTTAGCAGCATGTCCGCTCCAATTTGATGATATTTTCAATACTTTCGGAACTTGGTTATGTATATGTTTTGTCTGCAGGAGAATTTGAGGAAAATAATTTATGTCAATATAGTAGTTATAGCTGTTGTGAGGTAGATTTGCGCCCGAGGAATTTGTGGAAAATGTCGCCCCCGCTTTTATTCGAATTTTATATATTTTAATTTTAATATTTTGTATAGGGACTGACTTTACGAATTTTATGTCACTTATTGAGTGTTTATGCCCGTGACTGAAGCGTTTTCCTGCTTTGACGCCCAAGGCATATGCCTGGCTCTTACTAAGGTACTAATGGTAGGGTTTTCTATTTCAACTACAGTTCAATCATATCTTTAATATGGTTGCGAGCTCTGTCCTAACGTTTTGTCTAATGTATGTACCTAGGTACATCGAAAAACTAGGTTTTAAAGATTCTACGAGACGCACACAAAAATGGTATGTGAGAGTTCACATTTTTTGTTAACGTTTAGTTGCCAGGGCATTCAACATTTAGTTGCCACTAAATTCAACTTTCTACGTAAAACCTCCTTAAACGTGTGAAAAAGAGTTGCGCGGATAAATACTTGGCGATGATGCATGTAGAATTCGCATCTTTGTAAAAGAAAGATAGCGGAGAAGTGATGTACTCGTTGACAGTAGTAACAATAGGGTGTTACTAATAGACAGTAGTAACCGTGTAGTGAAATAGGGTGGAGTGGAAGCTGGTGTTCAAAAGTGATGTATTAGATTCATCAAAAGAATAGGGTGGAAATTGGCACCACGCTCTGACCTTTCGTACCTCCAAAGAGGGATATACATCTTTTAGAAGCGATGATTGAACTCCTGTCTAGAGCGAAGAGCCTGAGAACAAATTGGAAAATTGTCCAGGATCTTCTTATGCGTGACGTATCTGACATGTTATAACAAAAAGTATAAATTATGTATTTTCCTACACGTACGCACACACTGTAAGTGAAATTGTACTACAACAGGTACAAGTCAGATGTCCATTTTGAAGCGGGTTCTCCTGCAAAAATATGAGATTCAAATATTGGTATTGTTAAGTTCGTTTTATCACTTTTGAACACATTACTAAGACTTGGCGATTCCAGAAGTTTTCAAATTCATTTGAATCTCGTGAGAAAGTAAACGGCAGGAACATAACTTGTGTATAATGTTAATTTTCCAATATTATTTTGCAAAAAAGTACAATGTTGGTACAGTACTACCTTCTCGTACTATTTAAAGATAGCTACAAATTTTACCTAGCGTTTAAAAATCAGAAATTTATAAGAAGTGCTTGTGTAAATTTCTCAACATTTCTGGTGGTTGGACAGAGACCCGTTTGGAAATAGACTCCTGCAAAGATAATTGCTAGTCTCTGCATGTTTCACTTATCTATATAGTTTACTAATTATACATTGTTGGTAACGTTTGTCCTGGTATCCTTTGAAGTACGTTTCTTGCGTTTAATTAATAATGTTGATAATTATTTTTATACAACGCCAATGACAAAATCCATACAAAATTTCCTCAGTATTGAGACGGTATTAATTTCGTCGTGTTTACTTTTTCTTGTTTTTTTTTTATTTGCTGGGGGGGATCGTCCTGCTGCGTTCCGGTCTCCACAAATTAATAATAATTGGTCATTAAGATACATCACCAGAGCACCTCGATGGTGGTCGGTGACGTAGTAAGTATGCCGTCTCAGGAGACTTACTTATGCGCTCGCTAGTAGTTGGATGGTTGAAAATCATGACTCACAATAATCTTAATATTCATTATCATATATAATGTAGGTTATAGCGAGTAAACGGGAAATTCTCCGTCTTGGCTAGTGAGCCCCAGAGAGTTCCCTAATTTTCCGAGGGAATAACTGGGGAAGTAGGATGTTATGGCCAATACTAGCAATCTGCGCTTACTATTGTGTTCGCGAAAGGGCCTCAATCAAATTCATTTACCCCATGATCCAGATTGGCTAGCGTCTGCAATATATATATATATATATATATTGTTCACGTCCAGCTTTGGTGTGTTTTCTTAAAACATATTTCGAGCTACAGACGATAGAGCAATTTAACTGTTACTAGAAGCCTAATGGGAGCAGACTCCAGAATTCTAGAAGGTAGCTTGTAAATGATTCCTTCAATCATTTACAAGTTTACCCCTTTCAGAACTCGGTGACTGACTATAAACGCTGTTAGGACTAATAATTACTCTAGGTTTTATCGAAATCAAATACTGACAATTCAAATTAAATACAAACATCATTCGAGAACGTGTAAGTTTGACAAAGTTCGACAATCGGAACATCTTAAAACAAATTCAAAGAATAGCCAAGGCTTTGCAAAATGAGGAATTAAGTCTCAGTCAACCACGGAAATCATCAGCTACAAATCAGAGTGACAAGTTTACTTACTTGGACCAAGATATCGTCTTAGATGTGTCTTTTATGAAAATTGAGATCGAATTCGGGCTGAGTGTTTAACAACACTTCTATTTAAAGGTTTTTCTGTCCGTGACAAGATAGGTTGCAATAACCTTGGTCATTTACTTGAAATGGTCACAACAATCGATTATCTTGTCATGTATACGTCACAATGAGTTGTAGCTTTTACTTTCCTTGGTTTACCAAGTCAAGCAGTTTCTTGGCTATATGCAAGACCCAGAAATCTGTCTAAGATACACGTTCTCTGTCGTTGCTATTTTATTTCCGAGTTTTACGTTTTTAGCCTAAATTTAAACAAATTTTCGTGCAAATTGGAATTTCAAAGGGTATCCATACTCGCTGGACATTTTCCTTGTATATATGCTTAAACATATTATAGAATAAACACATTTGTTGGTGTCTCTAACGTATCTATTAAAATTTAAAACAAGGTCTGCTTGAAAAGTTTCTGCGAAATATCAACAACACGGACGCCAGTGTTCCACAATTATATACTTCGGAAGAATAGACGATTCTATGATTAAATTATCTTTGATTTTTTGTTTATGCCTATGCATTCGTTCCTCACAGTAATTGGAAGAAGTAGTTTTGTTTGAGAAATAGAAATTTCGCTTAAAAACTTTCGGGCAATATTTTTTTTATGATTTGAAACGTCGTAAAGGTAAAGGTCGTTCGTTCATCCACGACTGTTGTTATCAGTGATGATGATATGCGTGACATGATTGAGAGAGATCGCTACAGTGACATTCAGTCATTCTTGAACATTTTCGCGAAAGCAATGCATACGATTTTGCAAGGTTACCTGACGTACGGAGCTTTCAAGCCGTTGGATTCTACAAAACTTGACAGCAACTGAAAAATAGGCTCGTGTAAAGTGGTACAAAGAAATGCTTAAAAGAATTCAATCAAGGTAAGTCAAAATTGGTGTACTTCATCGTTACAGGGGACGGAAGTTGAATTTATTCCTACGAATCCGAGATTAAACATCAATCCACTGTTTGCCTGTTTCAAAGTGATCCGAAACAAACAAAACTTGTTCGGCCGAGGAGTGCTGCCAAGCGAACGATTGCTTGTTTCTTCGGTTATGCCGAACATGTTCAACCGAAGCTTAAGAAGATCGAAAGACTGTAAACACTAAGCGATATACAACAATTTGCTTGCCAGAAGTCGTGAACGAATTACGTAAAACAAGCCCAAATCGTCGATCATTCTTCACCACGACAACGCCAGCTTTCACTTAGCACACACAACTGTTGATTTTTTGTCTAGTATAAATGTCGAATTAATGATTCTTTGCTCGTACTCTACCGCTTTATGACCTAATGACTTCTTTTTGTTCCCAAATATTAACAAGAATCACGTGGTGAGTGATTTGTGTCGCCTGAAACAGCTGTTGATACATTCCGAACAGTGGTTTCTGAGTTACCAGATTACGAGTGGAAGAAATGTTCAAATATCAAAAAGTGTATCTATCTTAAAGGTGAATAGTTTCAAAATAAATAGAGCCATTTCCAGCATTCTATATACCTGTTTCATATTGATAGCAGAAACGTTTCTTGCAGCACTCTTATCATTTATTTAATTCTTAATGTAAGAAAGGAACATGGGGACTCTCAGATCCCCAAAGTGTAAACTTGGATGTAGAAACGGAAATGATTTTGATGGTTAATTAGTAGCAGTCTAATTTCTCAATTCATCTAATGTACTCGTGAAGTCCAAAACAAGCCAATTGGTTTCTTTCCAAGCTTTGAACAGTATGATAACACTAAGCACAGCGTAAATCAACCGCTACAGGTAGGATGGACTGTGCGCTAATAGTAGAGTCACGCAGTGTGGCTGTGGACGGTGTGCAGATGTGGTGACTGACCAGTATATAGCTTGACGGAGTTTCAACCAGGTCTAATTGTGGGTGCCCCTCTAGCTGGAGCATCTGTGAGAAAAAACAATGTCTACACATAAAGACATTATGTGGTGTAACACAAGGCACGGTCTCGAAAATCATGACCGCATACACAATGCATGGTCAAACAGGGGCAGTTAAGCACAGTTATGGTTGAACGATGAAGCTGCAGGATAGGGATCGCCGGGTCTTGATGAGGATGGAAGTAAAAGTAGTTTGTATATTGAAGTATGTTCTTTCTATCAAGTCTAATGAAGTATTCTCTACATATTGCCTTGGGGTAGTGTAATCAATAAAGTTTCATTTACTCATTTTCTTCTCCATATACAAATTTATATTTTGAAATATGTGAAGCAACAAATATAGAACCTAATCTTCCAGAGTAGATATTCATTCCTTTTAAAATGATAGAATAAAAAATATGTTAGTTTATACAAATGATTGTGAAATCTATCGATGATCGATAGAACTATCTACTTAAAAATGGAAAATATAGGATTCATTGTTTTGACACTCTATCAAAGATTTTTATAATTGTATTTGTGTGAGCTGTAATTGATTTTCTAAGGCAGGCATGGATGTATAAATGGGCCTACTGGGCACGGATCCAGGGCAACAAATATTTGGGGGGCAAGTTTTACTCATTAATTTTAGGCAGAGCTGAAACGGTCTACTGGGTCAATCAGGCTATTCGAGTCGTCTTAGACCAGGCTTCTAGGTCTGTGCTAGACATCCAGCCTGACCCGGTAATCCGGTTCCAAGTCGTTGACCGGGAGGCACAGCATTGTTTATTCTTGTGTTCGAACGGTGTTTCTTTCAGGGTCGAACGGGATGTGAGGTGTTCTCCTTAGAGGACACAAATTACGAAGTCGAAAATGCTCACATGAATGTAGTTATTATACCGGGTCAATTGTGTAACGGGATCAAGTTTCGGATCGTGCCACCTATGTTCGAGTCATATAATGTAAGGGAAAGTGGCTTGTTTTCATCTCTGCTACAAGCCATTATGCGATATTGACACTGGTTGTAAACGAATGGTGGATTGGTAGTCAGCCACGACGTTATGCATAGGCGGAGTAGATTTTCAGGGGTGGATTTTTTTAAAGTAATTAAGTTATTTTCAATCTGATTGTTGGCCTCATTGACTATAACGGTCTAAACTATTTGACAAATAAGTTTGCAGTGGCGTATCATCAATAACTCTAACTCTCTATGCTGTAAAGAAATTGAAGCCATGAGATCTACAACAGCACAAGTCCACTTTTTTATGCCATATGAATTACAAAAATATATCACTGCAATTCATGAAGAAAGATGGCTCTGATGTGATACGAAACAACACAAATCGTTTCTTGTATCTTGTTTCTTTAAAAATATATAAAGGTTTAGCTTATCTTAGTCTTGTAACCACGGTTTTGAGAATTTTCACTAAAGTTCAGCAGATGTTTCAGCACTGACTGTTGTTTCTGTAAAAGGTTGGAAAACCCAAGGACCTTTCGTATGTTCGGGTGCATATTTAGAGTTTTCAGTTCTACATGCAGACATAGAAAACGGTTTCTTATCATTACCATGCAATCATCTTGTGTGCCGCCATCTTGGTAATTCATTTTCGCAGAAATGGTAAATATTTTCAGAGAATGGAGATTCAGATCTCTAATTGGCAAATAGAAAATAATTAAAATATGACATAAGTCGTGGGAGCAATTTCCTGTATGTCTCCATTATTGAGGTAACGCACTGCTAACTTTATATATTGTTTTGGTTTAATGTTTTCTTATAACTGGCAATTTAGTCTAGTCAGAAAAGGCGCTAGACTGGTAACTAAACAGCCTGTGCTGAAATTTACCAATATCAGGCAAGTGCTGTCATTCACCACCGTTCTGTATTTTATCTTGGTGTCGTGAGTGTATTACTTTCTACGCATTTTTATCACGCTGTCGTACGTACTGCAGCTTGTTGGGACACCACCGACACGAGTGCATTATTATGTAACATGTAATATATGTTTAATGTCAATAAAACCTAACATATTCAATGAGGTCACCAATGATTAAAAATGGCCTCCACAAAACTCTTCAGATGATCTCATTAGTTATCAAATTTAAAAAAAAAATGTTTAATCAATACTCATCCAGCTTTTCTGTTTCCTTGCTCAGTAAACTTGTAACTTGAGCACTCGCTGCTTTTTACTGGTCAATTTACTGAACATTTCCGGGCAGCTATATAGCTGCTTATGCTTTTCCACGAATGTTTCGAAAAGGTTTTGACAGTGTAACACCCTAACCCGATGCCGATAATGTTTCATAATTATTGAATTTTAGTATGAAGGTTGATTAAGTTAAATTTACGGAAAGAAACTTATATTTAAAATGTATGTTCTAATTTAAAACCTGCAGTTATCTCAAAATGGATAATCCATAAATTTGTTATCTGTCTTTTAATTGAACTTTTGAGGGTGAAACTAGATGAGTACACTGCGTTCAAAACGTATTTGTACTAGAAGTTTCTGATCATATAGGTTGCACTGTAGCCAAAGAATTGTTGCAGAATTGTATACTTACATTGAACTGCTATTTTGACAATTTTCGCAGTTTAAAATTATCACAATACATCTCGCCAGTCGAATAGTATATATCAGATAATAAAAGCGGGGAAAATCTGGTCAGCACATTCGTTAAGTTGGAGAGATTTGAAAAAGCTTTAATAAAATAATGATGATTGCCTCCAATGTTGTTACAAACCTATTTGAGCCTTAAGATTCAATTACTTTTAATTAGTCAAGTTGACACACACTTAGACGATCAAATTCCTGAAGCTTATTTATAACTCTTTCCACGTACGTTTTGAGTATAGAGTCCATATTCAAGAAAAATAGTCCGAACATATTTCGGTACCTACAAGCAGCAGAATTTTAAATCCGCCTCTCTTTGTAGTCTTGGTAATTTCGTGTCAGAACAGCGTTGCCAGAAGAGAGTGCTAGAAAATAACGTTGAGTATAACATATTCTCTCACAAAGGCGACACTGTCCAAAAAATAGGACTCACGTCAAAATAGTGCTAAACAGAATAACATAATCAAGGATGTGGAGTCACAGGAATACAAACTCGGTCAGACCCTGTGACCTCTATGTAAAAACTATTCTGAACTAATCGATACCGGGTCATTCCTCATCAATTCACACAGGAAAACTGAATTTTGGCACCTATTATCTCCGTTTTTTTTATCAAATTTGGTACATGTTGTTTCTACACCTAGGTAAGGAAGTGTGTAAAAGTTTATTATACTATCTTTAATATCTTCCAAATTATAACAGTCTCTACGAAAGTTAAAATTATTAACGTTCACTCCTCGCCTCTCCACGTTTAGACTGCACTCAATACTACGAACACTTGTATCTCAACGCCTAATTTCATTGTAACTTTCAAAATTTACCCACATGTTTATAAAAGTTTGTAGATTACAGAAAAATGTTACTTTGGTCCTGCATTAGACTGTGACCTAAAATCAAAATGGAAGACTTGCTATATTCCATTTTATTTTTTCACTGAATATTATATTAGGGAATGTTTATTTATGCCATGTGGCAGAGAAAAAATCACATCCATATTTTAATTTAAAATAAAATACCAAGAAGAAATCTAAGAGACCATGAAAAAAAAGCAATATTTTTTTATTGTTTACAACAAAAACAACCAACAATTTTATTCAACTATTCAAAGTCAACTATTCTAAAAAAATAGTTACAAATTCACCTATAATATTTATATATATTTATATCCTCTATATGTGAATAGTTCAAAATGGGTTTTATTTTATTTTTGTCCTTACCAATTGATTATTGGCGGCCATT
The DNA here is from genome assembly GCA_022664845.1 of Lepisma saccharinum. Classification (NCBI taxonomy): domain Eukaryota; kingdom Metazoa; phylum Arthropoda; class Insecta; order Zygentoma; family Lepismatidae; genus Lepisma; species Lepisma saccharinum. The sequence goes on from JAGDQP010001511.1 coordinate 82,976, forward strand.
TTTTTATATTCCGGTGCATGCCAAAATTTGTGTTTGTAAACGTTTACGAAAAAATTATTATCTGCAGTCTAGTTTATCATGGGTCATGCAAGTAAAAACAATCGTCATAATTTTACTCCTATGCATTAAAAGCCAAATACGTAATGCAACTGGTCAAAAAAAGGTATCAAAATATGATTGTCTGAATTGAAAAAATACTGGTTTCACGGTCCTGTTTCGCCGGGAACGGATTGAATATAAAAATTTATTTTTGTACACTATTCCATACCAAAGTATATTAAAGGTGCACAGAGTATGAAGCCTGATATATAGTTAGTTTTTTAATTAAGAATATATTAAACATGCCTAATTTATTAACATTTGTAGCTTAATATATGTCGTAGAGGATCAGAAAAAAAATCTAATTTTATCACGTGTTATACACTTATTAAAGAATAATCTACGGTAGAAATATCAATTTTGATATTTGTGTTTACAAAGTTGCAAAGTTGAAATGATTAATACTTCTGTGCGCTTTGGTAAATATTATACCACAGAATGTCAAAGAAAGATGTGGATATTTAAAAGGAAAAAGAAAGAATGTTGTATTCATGCGTTCCCTCTATTCAAAATGACGAGAGATCAAATCCCAGAATGACTATTCTTTACCCATTTTTAAGTTGAAACGATCAAACAGAAACGTACGAGTTAGTCAGAGGTGGAATATCTTTTGCTGCAAAATTTGATTATGTACAACAGGACGATATCGGTACAGGGTACCTGAAGACCGAGCAACTAGCACTAGTGAGCAGCACGCGGTCTATTCCATATAAACGACAATGCAAATCCACACAGTACAAGAGAGAAACCGCAAAAATCAATGAAATTCAGAATCGCAGTACTGCCACATCCACCATATTCTCCTGACATTTCGCCCACAAACTATTACCTCTACCGCACTCTTGACAAATTCATAAATGACAGGCATTTCCCCCAGCTTAATGAAAGAACGCTTTCAAGACGTTCGTTCAATCTAGAGACCAGAGTTTCTATTCTAGGGGAAACAACACACTTGTATCTCATTGGGGACGCGTATTGAGCAGAATAGGGATTATTTTGATTAAATATGTTGTTGCTGTGCGGGGTTGTTTAACTTCAAAACGAGTAATGCAAAAGCGGCAGAAAGTTTCCGAATGAACCTAGTGATACATTTTCTGCTTCCTTTATGGAGTCCTGTTATCTTTACCTATAATATTCATTTGTTATTAACTTTACTCTGATTAGATTTACAGTTACTCTGAAATATCGTAATTCATGCAATAGCTAGTACCTTTCATTCGACATGCTACTACTCTCATCCAATCAAATAGACCAGCTCCATCACGTGTGTAGATGTAAGACAGTAGTAGTCTTACAAAATATGTAACACGTCTGTTCATAGTGAAGGTGACGTGAGCTGACTTTGATAAGGGCATGGCAGTTGGTGCTCTCCATTCGATCTCAAACTTGGAACAGTAGGAACGAATACACAGTCATATTCAATCCACTACTGGATGAGGCCTCTCCCGGAGGGAGGAGGTGGTCTACTGCTTCCACGCTGACCAGAAGTGTTGGGAGAGGAGCCGAAGCTCTCAACTGTGATCGCTACCTCTTTATTCAGGTAGCACCTCAATTGGCCTCACGACGCTGGGTGCACGCCGCACAGTCAACACCATCTGAGGTACTACAACGGTCACCCGTACAAGCACTGACCAGACCCAGAACTGCTTGACTTCGGTGATCTTACGGGAACCGGTAGACCAGCTCAGCTGGGCGTTGCCCATATATATTGCCCATATGAGAGAGAGATTGTCTGCTTGTTTCCTCTCCCTCAAAGTCAAACTTAACAAACAACACAATTATTTATTTCCCCCCCTCCTCTCTCTCTCTCTTTTACATTTGGATATTAATTAGTATATTGTATTGTGTGAACCTTGTTATACGTTCAGATCTTTATATGTTTTTTCCCTTTTGTTAATGTGATCAGCAAATTAGATCACGGGTCAGTAAACCTGATACGTACCAAAACTAGTTTCATATTTTTTAGACAACTATGCTGGTAGATATATTTGATTCCTAGTATTAAATTGAAATGTCTGTATAAAGCATATGACACCCTTACGGTTAAGTTATTATTGAATGTCGATATGAAACATCTATATTTGTGGTGGAACAAGGAGAGACCAATATATCGTATATATAGATATCAGACACTATATCTATATCGTTCATGTAAAAATGAGTTTTATAATCTATCAGATCTAATGTGGTGGAGGATTCAATATCTTTATAACACAGGATTTCTGGGAATTGAGTTATCAATCATCTCAAAAAAGAATAGCTGGAAATCAAATATATTCTTATTGAAAAGCCCTTGGAAATCAAAGTTCAATAATATTTCAACATCTTTCAATGTAAGAATTTTAAATTTTCTCATTATTGATATTACAAATTCCGTAATCATAGATATTACCATTTTATATTAGTTACCATTAATGGACTATAGAGCACCTATGAAGTGACGACTGCAGTATGGTTCACTTAAACTATGTAGTAATGCAGGTTCAAACTGAAGTAATTTGTGTCCAATGTGGTAGCTATTTGGTATTTGTGGTACAGGTAGAAGTTGGTTGAAAGCCTCACAACCTCGTCAAGGTCTCTACCATCTGTGAGGGCCTCTAGTGTTTTTAAAGTTGGTAGAGGGACGCAAGATCATTTGTACCGTACGATCTTACGCCGGAGAAGCAACTATCGCAGCATTTGCTGGACTGTGTTACAGGGAAGGTGTTCGCGAATGTGTGTGTAAGTAGAACTCCACACTTCCAAAACATAGAGTGGTCCGTTATCCTTCTACACACTGCTGCATCAAGGACCCTATATGATCCAGCGATAGCATGTGTCGTCTACTTCACTATTCGATCATCAGACGTCATTGCAGCGGTTATCGCACACATTACATTACTTATGGGATAACCTGATACTTGAAAGTGAAGCAGATAGCATACCAATAAGCCCTAACCAAGATCCAATTAACATTTCCTCAGTGTTCAGACGGTATTAATTTCGCTGTGTTTCGGGGTTTTTCGTCTCACCGTGCACCGATCGGCGACAAGAGAATATCCGCTCGTTAATAGAATAGAATCGTCTTTATTATAGTGGGCGTGAATTGGGACAGTGAGGTGTGTTTTATGTCTTAAATTAGTTTGCTTCTTTGAGTTTATGTATGGTCAAATTTTGTCGTATATATATGTTGGTGCTTTTTGTATGAGGATTTTTTGACAAGCCAAGATATTTTCTTCTATTTTCTACATTTAACCACCTAAGTCCCTTGAGATAAGGGGATATGTGTTCTCTTCTCTTCACATTGAAAATAAATCTGACGCTACTGTTTTGAATTTTCTGCAGCTCATAATTTAAAATATTACTTAAGTTATTGTAGACCAAGCAACCATAGTCTATATTAGGCATAATAAGCGTTTTGACCAAATGAGCCTTCGTTTAAGAGTTTAAAATATGTTTGAGAGGATGTAGGCATTTCAATTTGGAAATTGAATTTTTTACTGTATGTTTAACATGCGCATTCCAATTTAAGTTTGAATGAAAGATTACACCTAGATTTTTTGTAGTACTGGTTTGCTGAATTTTTATATTATTGATCGTGGGGAAGTCTAGGTTCAGTTCTTCAATTTTCTTTACGTTGGCTGGGTACCAATTAACAGCATAAATGATTTGGAGGCATTTAAAGTTAACCCATTATTTTCTGACCAAGAAGTTATGGAATCCAAATCTCTCTGCAGCACTTGTAATTGTGATTTGCACTCTTTAATCGTACGTTGTGTATATATTTGGGTATCATCAGCGTACTGATGATATTGGCATTGGGCTAATGCCTCATTGAAATCTTTAACATATATTGTGTACAAAATTGGGCCTAAAATACTGCCTTGTGGGACTCCTTGACTAATTTGAAGCCACTGCGATATTATTGGAGAGTCATTAGCATTAATTTTCACACATTGTTGTCTATTCTGCAAATATGACTGGAACCAGTTAAAGGCATTTCCACCTGTACCGTAGTATTTAATTTTTTTCTAAAAGAAGGGTATGATTTATGGAATCAAATGCTTTACTATAATCGAGAAGCACCAAAAATGTTACTTTTCCCTGACCTATTGCCTTCATTAGGTCATCTACAACATTTACAAGTGCCGTTGTTGTACTGTGCTGTTTCCTAAAACCTGGCCCTAGAGAGTTAAGTAATGCACAAGTTGGTCTTTGACTATTCGCTCAATTACTTTGGACATGATCGGGAGAACACTTATATAGTTAGAAATTTTCGGGACGGGGGTAACCACAGCCTTTTTCCAGTCGGTTGGGAAAGTGCCTTGTGAAAGCGAGCAATTAATTATATGAGTAAGACTAGTCAGACAGTACGGTATACAGAGTTTCAACATCTTTAAATCAATTCTCGTTAAATCAGTAGAGCACCTCGATGGTGGTTGGTGACGCAATAACTATGCTGTCTCTGGACTCTTACTTGCGCGCTTCGCTGTAACCGTTTCGTTGAAAAGCATGACTCTCTTCAATCTCAATATTAATTATCATGCGTAGATTATAGCGAGTGAACAAGAAGTTCTCCGTGTTGGCTAGTGAGTCCCCCGCGAACCCCCCAGTTTCCGCGAGGCTCGGAATAAAGGAGAATTAGGATATTACAGCCAGTAGTAGCAGTCTGAGCCCACGATTGTGTTCGTGAAAGGGCCTCAGTTAAATTCACTTGGTCCGGGCCCAGGCTTGCCTTACGCCGTCACTGAATATAGCTTTGAAAGAGGTAACACTAAAAAATCTTTATACATCACTTCTACTCTATTATCTAAGCCTTTCTCCAAGCATATTCGTATGGTGTTATTTCGTTGAACTATCAATAGCTTCAAGTGAGAGGGATAAGCAGAACTCCAACTCAGAATGCCATACTGAAGTATACTTTGTACAAGAGCATAATCATACGTAAAATTTTCATACTAACAATATTTCTATGTTGAATAAATTTGTATGATAGTTTTCGTAAAATTTTAGTAGTGTATACAATTTTAAATTCTTATCAATAATTATACCTCAATATTTTTACATTTTCTTCGTTAACAAGAAAATTGCATTTACAATAATTGTATTTTTTTTACATTTATGTAGTTCTAGTATTACGTTTCGAGCCTGTCCAATCGAAAATCTTGAAAAAGTTACGTATCTGGGGTTTTCACAGTTTAGTACCAAGAGATGATCATTAAGCCATACAGTTATTAATGAAGTTCAACTTTTATGAATGTTTTCGTTCATGCACTTCCACTAACATTAACCGTTTGAGGGGCAAGCTAGAGGTGAATAAAATACCCCTAGTGGGGCAGAACCTTAAAATTGCTTTAATTTTAAACAGATTTGTATTTTCATATTATTTAACATACAAATATTACAAAAAATGTGATTTCACAGTTCGAGAATCCGCGGGAACGAATGCTGGTGGAGGTTACACTTTGTAACCACCGCCCCTGAATGTGTTTGGATCAAGGTTAAAACACGTGAAAGTTACACAATTTTCATAAATTGTGAAAAGACAAATACATTACTAAGTGTGCTTAAATGAAATACAAGTTTGAATTTGATATTCTACAAGATATTATAATAACCGAAACACAAAATAATATGAAAAAATCTCATATCTGATTCTACAAAAAAAATCCATAATTAAGTATTAGAAATAAAAAAAACCTCAATGTCTTCTTCTAGCTACCATTCTTCTGGTTTACGAGTGGTATTCCTGAAAGCAGTTTTTACCTTTCCTCAAATGGAAGATTTCAAATGGAGCACAACCATCTATACGGAAATTCCATCACCACTAACCAGAAAATCGAACTCCCCTCTTTTCAAAACCTTGTCACTTTGCAGTTTAGGGAAGTCCTTCCTCGTAGGGTTCACTATTCCACATGCAAAAATTTGTTTTCCCTTGAGTTCCTTGAATAATGCGTATGAAGAAAAATAATTATCCATATAAACAATATGATTTTTCCCTTGAATTTCATTTGTCAAGTCAACGAATACTCGTGCTGCAAGCCCTTTTTCAGGTCTCTTTTCTCGAACTTTACTGGTGTAGACTTGGAATTTCAGGTTATAACCGGACTTATCACAAAGCATCCAAATTTTATAACCTCTCTTTGTGGGTTTATCTCGCATGCATTGTTTCAACGAGGATCTTCCTTGAAATTTTACCATGGATTCATCGACAGCTACTTCCGCATGAGCACTATAGCATTTGGAAAATGAATTACACAAACTATCGATTAGCGGACGGAGTTTGTACAGTTTATCGAAATTCTCTGAATCGTGACGTGGTTGCATTGAATTATCGTTTAGATGCAGATGACTCAACAGAAAGCTAAATCGCTTCACCGTCATAAGACGTGAAATGAACTCGTTATGAAGGTCTGGATCACTTGCCCAATAATCACGGTAACTAGGTTTCCTTGTTATTCCCATATAAAGATGTATTCCCAAAAATACTCTAATTTCCTCTGCATTTGTTGGGATAAATGGTTTGCCCATTTGAGTGCTGTACAAATTAGTTTGAAATACGATCATGTCTACTAATTCATCACTGAAAAACAAACTAAATAGTTTATATGGTGTCGGACAACTAATGTTTTTACGTAATCTGTAGCTCCTGACTGTCCTGTAAATGGTGGAATGGTCGAAGAAGCGTTTCGTTTACTCCATGATACTGTACCTTCATCGCGTGTGCTTGTTGGCGCATCGTCATCTGTGTCATCAATTTCAATGTCTCGTCAACGACGGGTGGCACACTATCACAAACTGCATCACTTTCATCAGATTCAATCAAACCTATTTCTTCACTAACAATGCTTTCGTCACCTGACGGAATATCGTCTTCGAAAATATTCGTAATTTCTTTATCTGTCAAGCCACGTGACATTTTGTAGTAGACACAAAGGGCAGAAACGTTAAGTACACCACAAATTGCCACCACACTTGTATAATGGAAAACCAAACTAATGGAAACGAAAGAAAACCGACTCAGTGCTACAAGTCTCAGTACTTTATGGGGCAGTGGTTACATACTGAAACCACCCTTTTATCTCTAATTACTATCTACGTTGCTGAAATTTCCTGAATGTCGCTGTTCTGTTATCAACACTGGGTGTTGCAATGTAAGAAAAGAGAATATTATATGCAGTAAGGAGAATCACATAGAAATGTAGAAGGCATAATTAAAAGTATAGCAAACGTCAGTAACCTAATTGCAAATGTTAAAAATAAACTTCCAATTCTGTTTCGTAAAACCCTGCAAGAAACTTCTGACCTCTACTGAGCATAAAGTGAACGAAATGTGGTAGTAACAGCGCGTAGCTGCTGCCCCGCAACAGCTTAATCAGTAAAAAAAATAAGTGGTTTCACATTGTAACCACCGCCCTTACGAGACCCATTTTGGGTGGTTACAGTATGGATGAACTGCGCCTCAATCGGTTAATTGAGATATCTTCCGCAAATGATTGAATGTGCACATTTAACTCGCATAGAACTGGCCCTAGGATAGTTCCTTGAGGAACCCCATATTTTACATTAGTAAAACTACTCATAGAGTCACTTATTGTGTTCATGCTTTTTTAAACTAATAAGACTTATGAGAAGAAAGTAAAATCATTCAAACGAAATTGATTGAAAATTACTGTTGAAAAGTAGAGGATTAGTTTTGATAACTACAATTATATTGACTCTGCAGACATTTTGAAAAATACAAGAAAACCTAAGTAACATCAAAATTGAGTGGCATTCATACAAAATCTCGAACTAATGACAAGAATACTAAATGGTAGGATTGACTATGGTTTGTAGAATATTTGATACAGAAGAATCGATGCGTTTGTATTCATTATTATTGTGTATTTGCGATCTCATTTTTATTTACGTAAAACGTTATTTTGAAAGATGTGAATGCATATAAATTATAAACGTAATAAATACTTGTTCCAAATTACTTAATAAAATTATTTGGATGTTTATTTGTTGATATGATGACTTGATATGGTCGTGAAAGTGCTAATATATTGACTTTTTTCTATCGATTTCCTTTTTGCATGATATACGCTGCTCATGAATACGTTTATCATTGTTTGCTTCAACTACGAAATGCTATTTCTCGCTAATGTACTGAACTTTTAAGTATTGGAAAACGAAAGCCTAAAAAATAATTTTAGACTCGTTTCCTATTTGCCTAAGAGATGGCAGCACCAGCAGCTACACAATATTTGAAACAATCTGAAATAATATGCACGTTTATTAAAACGAGCTTTCATTCAGTCAATTTAGTTAAATAAAAGTTTAATGAAAGTGCTTATAGTTAGCATATCATCTTAGTGCGTAAAGGAGACTTTTGTTGTTTAAACAAGCACTTATAAAAACGTTTTCAGAATTTTCTCACTTCCTGAGAAACTTCATTACTGTGAGTATAAGAACCACGTGGATGAAAGAGATTAACAGTCATTCGCGTATTTCATTCCACAACATTTTTGAGTGGGCATGAGGAAAAAGTGTGAGAACATGGCGTATTTATGAGCCATCGCTTCTCAGCTTTTTTTATTTCTTCTACGCCCTAAGAATTAAGAACAAACAGACGCAGATCAAGAGTTCGAAGAAATCCCAATCGATTAAATATTCAAGTCTCACATGAGCACCTTATTCCATCTAAACAAGTAACATACCTTTGCATAATCTTCGACCACCATCTCACATGGCGACCTCATTTACAGAAAATCATTTCAAAAGCAACCAATCGCTTAAATCTTCTGAAACGTCTCACGGGTACCACCTGGGGTCTAAAGCCAACAACTATCATCAACACGTATAAAGCTTTCCTCCGCCCAGTCTTTACCTATGGGTTCCCTGCATGGATTTCAGCAGACGTCAAATTCTATAAGAAACTTCAAATTCTTGAAAGACAAGCCCTCAGAACTGCATACCGGGTAAAACTTCGTAGTCCTACTCACAAACTATATGAACGAATTACATTCCCCCGTCTGCTACTCCACCTAGAGAAACTACGGACTAAATACATCACACGCAGATATGTAGAAAACCATCTACTCCTGCATGACATTATTCAGAATCACGAGACTCATCCTACTCGAACTACATACGTCCAACCACCACTTTCCCTCTTATTCACTCTATACCATTACACATTACCACACAACCATCCTGACTTTGCATATCTATCAGCTTTTCATCTGCCAGACATGCCTCACCACGTAGCACCCTCATATATTGCACAGTAATCATCAGTGTACTAACAGGGCCTCACCTGTCTCCATCTATGTTCAGAGAAGCCCCTGAACAAGAAGATTCACAAGCATCTGTCCTTAGTGTCATCACCGTGTTGTGGCGTCTCACTGCACCTCACTCACATTTCTCATAAGCAAAGTCCCATGACACCCAACTTATGATTATGAGCAAAAGCTCATAATGTCCAATATTAAGTCTAAAGATGAGTAAATAAAGAGTTAATAAAGATGAAAAGAATAAAGAAATAAACAAATAAATTAAAATTCCATAGCCCACCTTACATTCCCTATAATCCAATCATATCAAAACTTCACTTCCCAAATAGAGGGTGTAGCCTTTGGGGGAGGCTAGCAATACGCTAGCCATAAAATATATGTGAGTATAACCACCACGTGGATAAAAGAGACTAACAGTCATTCGCGTTTTTCATTCCACAACATTTTTGAGTGGGCATGATGAAAAAGAGTGTGAGAGCATGGCGTATTTATGAGCCATTGTTTCTCAGCTCTTTTACTTCTTCTACGCCCTAAAAATTAAGAACAAACAAAGTAGAAGTATTTTCAGGAAAGGTAAATAAACAACCTTTCTAGTGTTGTACACAGCACTATCGTTTTCCATCACATTAGCATCTGAGTCCTAATCTCTAAACATCCCTTTCCCGAAGAGTCAATACAGTGGCTATCCATAAGAAAAAGTACTATGAAATACTTTGTCTCAAATCAATAAGTCAATGCAAAAAGCCATAGACAATTTCATTCATTGGTGCAATATTTGGAGATTAAAGCTCAACCCAACAAAAACACAAACCATAGTCTTCGTACGTCGCAAAAAACGCTCGAAAGTTCAAAGCAACCCGAATCTTCTGAATATACAAGTCGACAATTCAGCGCTGTACCCATCGAATAGCGTTAAATTCCTTGGATTAATCTTTGACAAACACCTTACTTGGAAGCCCCATCTGCAATACATCACCACTAAAGCATATAACCTTCTCAACCTGCTCCGGAGACTGACTGGTACAACGTGGGGGCTGCCAGAAAATACAGTCATCAATACATACAAAGTCTTTCTTAGGACCATACTGACCTATGAGACATACTGCCTGGATAGCTGCCGATTCATTTTACTATGAAAAACTCAGAGTACTCGAATGTCTCGCTTTGCGCATTGCCTATCGGATCAAGCTTCCCAGTCCCACACAAGACTTATACGAGCGAATGACTTTTGCAAATATACTACAACACTTAGAATCGCTCAGAGTCAAGTTCTTCACAAACCAGCTTCAGACTAATCATCCTCTGCTCAACGATACAATGGATACAGCTGTTGATTACGCAAGGTACACTCACATAGTACACCCACCCCTTTCCTTACTGTTTACAATATATCATTATACGATCCCACCAGACCATTCTGACACCGAACTTACCTACTTTTTTCTCATAGACACTCCACCGCCATTGATCATTCCATCTATTAGAGCACAGTAGACCTATGTTACTAACGGAACTCCAATTGTCTCCCATCGATGCCCCGAGCAGCCCCGGGGAGAGAAGATAACTGCATGTGCCTACTAACGTCCCTAATATGCTTGTAGCGTCAATCGCATTTCGTTTCATCCTCATAATCACTCTCGCTTTACCTCTAAGAATGTTTATAATCGCAAAGGTTACAATGTCCTATAACTAATTAAATTTAAGTTGATAAAGAAATACAATTTTGAAAATAAAGAATATATCCTAGACCACCTCACATTTCGCTTCCAAACAACCCCTCAAACATATCCCCAATAGAGGGCGTAACCCTCGGGTGGGTACTAGCTTCGGCTAGTTATAAAAAAAATCTGTGAGTATAACTGCAACGTGGATAAAAGAAACTAAGTCATTCACGTTCTAAATTTCGTTCCACTTCATTTTTGAATGGCCAAGAGGAAAAAGAGTTTGAGAATATGGCGTATTTTCGAGCCGTTGCTTTTTTTAGGTTTTCAACTTGTTTATAATTTTAAGACGTAGAAGAATTTGAAGTACTTTAGTAAACGTAAACGTTGTTCCTAGTACTGTACTCCAGCAGACGATACAGCCTTTTATACCGTAAGATCTCACCTCTAACTACGGTACGTTATAGATACACGCAATGAGACCGCCGCTGGCGTTTCCAAGTGAATGCAGCAAAGAGCACTGCTGTTATGTATATCAAGCACAAAATATGTTTCCTTCAGCAGCTGGAGTACTAAAATATAGATTCCACACAAAACGGAAACAAAATACTTAGGCGTTACACTAAACAAAGAAACGAATTCTCAAAACTGAAACTAATTATCACGGGTTACGAAAACTTTTTCAGTTCTATATATGATAATGAGATGCTCGACTATTTCTGCAGAGACTCGCATATATATTCTGAAAACGATCATCATTTCGACGATTCTCCTGTTTAGCAGCATACTGCAACAAGCCATATTGCACGTCTAAAATGTGTACAAACGAAAGCAGACTGCATAAACGCTAGTCACGTCAGATACACGAGCAACATACAAATATTGAAAGACGTAGAACTTAGCATCAGAACCGAATTAACTAAGCTGCAACTGTTTAAACAACAAGCTATTGATTGGTGCCCATCAAAGCGACCTTTTGCGAGGCTTGGGTTAATAAGAACCTTGCCTATATGAGAACAAAACTGAACTTCTAATCTCTACATTAACTATGAGTAACAACCTTTCCGTCCTATATTTACACAACTTTAAGCTCAGTTTTACTCAAAGTATGTGAAGTTCTTATCTAACAAAAAAACGTATTTCCTCCAATTACAGCTTGTTGAAGTAACAAGTCGATGAAGTATACAGGAATTGTCTTACGTCAATATTTATCGAGATATGACGGTGTTTGTAACACTACTTTGAGGTTCTCTAGCTTGAAACTACGCGTTTTTTTTAATTCCTTGAAGGGAACTTCTCACTTGTTTCGGTCCCAGGAATTCACCTCAAAACTAATGAGCATCACTTTTGACACACCCTTTATCTGATATGGTAACGATAGTTTTCATGCTGGGAAAGCATTGAAAGAGAAGTGAAAAGTATGTTTGGACAATTGTTTTGTTATTCAAAGTATGAACTTAAATTTTCCTATAAGTTCAGGAGTACTAAAGGTGAGATTTCACGCCGGGATGGCGAATACCAGCAGTTAAGAGTTGAGTCCAGTATCTCTATATCAGACCGCCCACTTTTTCCTCCATTAAATTATTTCTACCATTCCGAATCGTTGTAGTATTTTGTTTGTTCTATTTCATAGACAAGGGTATTATTCTTAACCCTCTTTATGAGATTCCTTTAAAAACAATATCATTTAATCAGCTTTCCTTCAAAGTTTCCCTGAAAGATAGTAGAACACAATTTTGTCGCGCACTGTATATTCCTTTCCACCGTATCAGGTTGATGAAATGGGAAACGATTACCACTCTCACCCTCTAAATAGGGATTTACTACATATTCCAAACTTTTGTGTGAAACAATTCAGCCAATATAAAACAGGAAATAACTTAGAAAGAATTGTAATAGTCATCAGGAAACCTAGACCTCACCAGAGCTGAAACAAAATTGAGTTCGTCTGAAGAAAATAATGAAAGCTTACAGATATAAAGAAAAAAATCGGGAAAATGTTCACCGAACTCGAGACTCAATCGAAAGGCTTACAAGATAAACAATGAACTTGATGTATTTCCACTCAACTATCCGCCTTCGTGAGGATAATAATAATAATAATCTCAGTTATCAGTGTTGCCAACATATTTTCATTTCGAATACATTTGATCCCACACCAACAGCAATGTATATTAGCAACTTATGCTAAAAAAATGAGCAACGAAAAGCGCCATATTGAAATTAAACTTAGAAGTATTCGCGACTGAACAGTATCATTTAAGAATACACATGTTTTCTAAATATATAATAATATTTATAAAGGTTTTTACCTAGGAGCTAAAATTCCCCTTAACCTAGATCCTATTGGTTCCTTTTTCCTAGGAGCTAACCAATCCTAATCCCACCTATAAAAATCAAGGTGATTCTGAAGGAAAAACAAGCTTTGTATTTTGTTTTAATATATTAGTAATCAAAGACACCATAATTTATTTATTTATTTTCACGACGTAAATAATGAAATTCGAAATCACTCATTTTGAAGTGATAAACATTTAGAATACACATATCTTGCTTTTTAAAGCTACGATTATGGTTGGTTAGGTTCTAGATAAAAAAGCTTTTTGATTAGTTCTTTATTCAATTTTGGAAAACAAATTTTACTTGAGTATGTTTTTTTCATATTCAGGATGTCTCTGAATTAATTATACAAATTTCCGGCGGTGGTTGTTCCTATAAAAAGAATTAACAAAATCATTTTTGTAAGCCCGTAAAATCACTCTTTTTAGTATCTGTAAAGTTGTTGTACTTTATATAGTTATTAAATCTTTGATAATAAAACATGATGTCAAATAAAATGTCAATAAGTGTGTTGCTCTATTATTTTATCACATAACCACAATAATAATCAATCCACGTCATATGCAATCCTTTGACTAACAGTACCACACCACAAAATCATTACCTAGATATTCTAATAGGACTTCCAAAATCTCGTAGTTATTCCACCAAATTCACTGACCCTCGGTCATACATTTTTTAAAAAAACCTACTATTTCGATAGTAACCAGGAAGATGACAATGAATATCGTACGTCAATTAATAATAATTAAAATTATAACGAAATATCTAACACAAAAGTAATTGTTGTTATAAAGCATATCAAACACGAAATGAAAAATCCCCTAACTTTTCATAAATTAGTAAAAATAACAGGCTTTCATTCCTGATATAGAATTGACAGCTTATTTAACATTACAACAAATTGGACTGAAACTAATTTTTAATGAAGAACCTAGCAAAGAGAGAGATTCCTCTCCGTATTTGAAACAAAAGATTTTGGACAGAGCTCAAAATTCGAAATATTTACTGAAAAATAAATAAATAAAGGAAACACAAAAAGCCAAGACAACTACAACATTCACCTGTGTCATAAGAGGTATCAATACTAATTTAATCATTGAAGAACTAAAAAATCACCTAATTAAAGAAGAGAAACTACCTATGACAAATATCACTAGGATACGAAACGATAAGGACCTTCTCCCTTCGTCTTTTTAGTAAAGGACCAGAATTGGTCATTTTCTAATCACTAATGAATTACCATTTAATTTACGAGATATAAAATAGAAGAACCTCCACTTCAATCGAAGACCATTTCCCTGCTATTTATGCTTACATTTTCACAATGAAAAAAACATGTAAAAACGAACAATCTTGCTACAAATGTGGTGAGAATTACCTTAGCGTCCACTAAGCCGGACCTTCTGTGGAACATGTAAAGGTCACCGTACTGGCGCTTCGAACTGTCCACAAAGACCGCTAACTAGTAACAACTTCTTGCCTGGTAAAGTCTACAGGACTGAAATACAAATCAAACAACAAAACTTTATGTTCGGAGATACCTGCTGTGAACCAGCCAAGTTCTTCTGACATGCAAGCTAACATCAAAAATTCAAACGTGTCAGATTCAGGGACTCCTAACGAATCCAATTTTGAAGATATTATTAACAAAAATGAAAGAATTTCTTGAAAATGTGATGAAATGGGTCTCGACTGTACTTACCTTAGGAATTCCAACAAGATAACCTTTTTCCAAACTAACCCATGCAATAAACTTAGCGTCAAAAGAAAATCTTCAATGCCGATTGAATATTCTACAATCAACGGACGGACATCTATATGTCAGCAAACAACAACCTTTTACAAAATTCAAGAAAAGTAACAAAAGCTCAAATTGAAAAGATGCTTAAACAATTGCCTTTCTTCTCAAATATAAGATGCTTAATGCAAATCTAATAAGTCGAAATACTTAAAACAAACTATAATTAAACAGATGTATAACTTAAGTACGAAGGGAACGAAGTGAGGAAAGTCAGTCTTCAAAGAAAGAAATATCAAATATAAAAATGTAACACGAGGCATTACACAATAATATTCCTGAACCTTATTTCTCAATTGCACAAACCTTCCCACAAATAACTGAATTCCTATTCCAAGCCAACAATAGAAAATTATATCCTGGCTCTAGCACACCCTTCTAATCCATAATATTTTGGACACTAACATGATAATTACAATTTTATCTTGTTAGGTGGGTTTCGTTTTTTCTTGTTTAGGAGGAGGGCGTGTGGGCGTCCAATTCCCGGGATTCCTTAATTTGCAAACAAATTGCAAATTTTTATAAAAAAAATATTAATAAAAACAAAGAACGAAAGTGGCCTAAGTGGACCAGAAGTCCCGCCTGGGTGGCCCTGGGTAAATTTACATTTATTAGTTACAATGGGGAAATAATGCATCAGAAATAAGTACACGATTCTTTATAAAAGATTTGTATTAATATCCACTTTTAAACACATTCAAAGTTGCTGTATACTTTAAGACAGCGTCGCGACCTTTCTCAACCATTTTCATGTCGGGACACCCTTTTACCGTGCCTTCTGCCCGTTGACCCCCAAATGTAATTTTCTTGTTTGTAATAATCAGTTTTGTTTCACTTTGTATTAAACAATCTTTTGAAAAAAAAAACACAGACAGACACACACACACACGCACAAATATATAATTCACAGCCATATTTAATCCACTACTGAATGAGGCCTCCCCGAAGGGAGGAGTTAGTCTACTGCTCCCACGTTGACCAGACGGGTTGCGAGAGGAGAGCCTAAGCTCTCACTGTGATCGCCGATGTCTTTTATTCACAGAAGCTCCTCAATTGCATCACGTATTTTAAGGTTTCCGTCCTCCATGTCTTGGAAAAACGTCCTTGGCAGAGCCAGGAATCGAACCTAGGACCCTACGATCAGCAGTCAGCGACGGTAACTACTAGACCAGCGGGTCACATATATATATATATATACATAAAACCGGGACAGGACTGGTAAACCAGGACTTTCGCTCCAAAATGCTTCTGCCAAAACTAGGAGGAGACCCCATAATCCCTCTTGCTAAGGCTTAAGGAAACCGACCGGGGTAGACGCCTAATTTCCAATCCATACGTTCACGTCGTGAGGCCTGTTAGTACCCAAGCAACTGCTTGGAGAACGAACATGAATGGGCTGCTCACCAAGACGCATTAGCTGACAGCGTCGTGAGTCAAATGTTAGCACCCCTCCTTTCTTTACACATGATGGTACAAGTAAGGAAACAGCCACGGAGGTCCTCATTGCCCGGAGGACGGAATGCAGCTGGCAACGACAGCGGTCAGTCCTGCAGGAAGTCAGAGGGTCAAAACGCCCGGGTTTGGACTGTAGACTGCCAGGACACCAACACGGCAATTCTAACGGACTTATACGTGGCGACCCTCAACTGTCAGTCACTTGCAGGAGAGGACAAATTAGCAGAACTGCAAAATGAACTTAAGTGGATTAAGTGGGACATCATAGGACTATCAGAAGAGTAGAGGAAGAATGAAGAACAGTTGGAACTACTGTCGGGGCACACGTTCTACTTTAAAGGAACAGAAAATGGAAAACAGACAGGCCTTGGATTTATAGCTAATAAAGACCTGAAGTCACGGATCACAGAAATTGAAGGAATTTCAGATAGAATCGCACGGGTAATAATAAAGATTAACAAGAGATAGAGTATGAAAATTATACAAGTGTATGGTCCAACAGCATCACATCTGGAGGAGGAAATCGCATACCTATACGAGGAGATACAGAAGAATTTCGATAGTAACAAATCGCATTACAAAATTGTAACGTGAGAGTCCAATGCGGAACTAGGAACTAGGCAGAGCAGTGACACGAAAGTGGGAATCTTTGGATTTAGCAAAATAAAGAAGAGAGGAGAGAAGTTAGTGGAATTCTCAGAAGCCAACAGTCTGTTCATTTCCAATACGGTACATTTTTCAAGAAGCCCAGAGGAAGTGGACATAGAAAGGCCCAAATGGGACTACGTTTTATCGAATAACAGTGAAATTCCGGAAGACGCGTCTGTTCTGAATAGTTTCAAAATCTCGAGTGATCACAGGATGGTGAGATGTAAGCTGAAACTAAATACTAGACTTGAGGGAAAGAAGCTTATCAGAGGAGAGCCACCAATTATAGATCTGTAAATTCTTGGAACACACAGACATTTGAGTTAGAGCTAAGCAACAGATTCAGCCCCTTGGAAGAGTTAGTGGATGAAGAAGACATCAATATCAGAAATAAAATACTCACTGAGATAATAAGAGAAACAGCCAAGGAAATAGCAGGCATCAAAAAGAGAAAAGAGAGCAAAATCTAAGGAGAAGTAAACTTTTGATGAAGAAAATAAGGAACATGAAAGAAGAGGGAAGTTACATAAAGAGGTTCGAGTAGTTAGAATAAATAAAACTTTAAGGAAGGAAATAAGGAAGGATGTACGAAGATACAAGGAAAATCTTGTTAGAAATACAATCGAGGAAAACAACAACCTAAAGAAACCAAACAGCAGCTCCTGATAGGGAAAAGGCAAATGACTGCATTTAAGAGACCAGACGGAACCGTACACAAAAATATTTGAAAATTTCTACAGAGAATTGTAGTACTCAGAAGAACTAGGAAAAGAACATTCAGAAGAAAATGATGTATATGTCCCAGACGTAATGAAATAAGAAGTGGATAAAGTACTTCGAGGGGTGAAGTACGGAAAATCGCCTGGAGAAGATGGACTCACAGCATAGATGTTTAAATGGGGAGTTGAAACGATGAAAGCGGAACTTGCTAAATTATTCTGAATGTGGCTGAGGAGGAGAGAATTACCCTCAAGTTGGAATAATGCTGTTATAATTTTGTTGTACATGTACAAAAAATGGGACAAAGATTGAGTAGAAAACTACAGACCAATTAGTTTACTGTCAGTTCTATACAAAATGTTCACAAAAGTTATTTTGAATCGTATTGAATGGGACATGGATTTTAACCAGGGAAGGGAACAAGCCAGATTACGTCGTGGATTTAGCACAATGGACCACATACAAGCATTGAATGAAGTTATGGAAAGGACTAATGAATATGAACTTCCACTATGTTTGGGACTCATAGATTTTGAAAAGGCTTTCGATTTGGTCTCTTTGGCAGCAGTACTTAAATCACTTGAACATCAAGGCATCGAAAGTGCATACATCAAGTTTCTGCGAAACATTTTCTCGACTGCCACATCTGTCATAAGACTACATCAAGAAAGGGAAAAAATTTAAGTTGGAAAGGTAGTAAGGCAATGAGATTCAATTTCTCCAAAACTGTTTTGTGCGGTCCTGGAGAGAGTGTTCCAAACTTAAACTGGGATGGAGTTGGAATAAAGATCAGTGACAAATATCTTCATCACCTACGGTTCGCTGATGATATAGTCCTATTTGCTTGAAGTGCAGAAGAATTACAAACCAGACTGGAAGAACTTAGTAACGAGAGTTCGAGAGGTCCACCTTAAAATGAATTTAAGTAAAACTAAAGCAGTGTTCAATCAACATGCTGTAAAGAAGGAAATAAATAATAAAGGAGAGCCAATAGGCATAGTTGATGAGTATGTTTACCTAGGCTAGCTCAAAACATCGAATGCCAAGTCGACGGATGTAATAGGGTTGCCACCTTTTGATGAATAATTTACGGGACACTTATGTATACCTGTGTGGGCGCAAAATCTTCTTGTGTGCGCACTTATTAAGACAAGAAAAAACAATGTACAAAAGTGCACTCAAGGGTAACAACTGAGTTGCAACCTTCGAATTCAGACTTAATATTTGTATGTCAAGTAGAGTTCTATACGTGCGCTTAAAATTTTCATTTGTGCGCACATCGTTATACGGAAAATAGGTCTTCGAAGTTTATGCTTTCTGTTGCACATCTTTATAATAAATGCATTCTTTATCGTCGACTGTTGGGTGAATCGTATGTGCGCTTGTATGTGCACATATGAAGACACGAAAACGATACAGAAAAGTGAACACCGGAGTAAGATTGCACTCGCAGCCGTGGAATTCAGACTTTATGCTTAGGTATCAAGTAGTGTTCTATGTAGAGTTATTTATCCATTAAATTTTAATTTGTGCGCACATCGTTACAGGAAAAAATGAGTTATTGAAAATGTACCATATGATCATGATTTTGCCTTAAGTGACGAAAACAAAATTTTGATTTATACAGTGCATACTACCGAATGTGTGTGCTTTCGTGAACATAAACTTCTCATGTGTACGTACAAGTGAAGATATATGGCAGTGAACAGTGTTCTTCTGTACATTTCAAAGGATACACTTAAAGCTATGATAGAAAATAGAGACTTGACACTTCAATAGTTGTTACGCGTGTCTAAATTGTCTCATGTGCGGTTATGTGTGCATGTGAAATATTTTCTTGTGTGCGCAGTTATCAGAGCTGAAAAACAATGAAGAAAAGTGCAGTCCAGAGTAACACTAGAATCGAAACTTCGGAATTCTCAACTTATGTTTATGCGCCAACTAGTGTTCAATGTGTACGCTTATGTGCGCCCTATAAGCGCACATAAAAGTCGATGGAAAAATGCCAGCATTTGAATGTGGGGAAGGTAACTTTGGTGATCAGTTTCGTTGATCTAATTTCTCCGTAACGATGTGCGTACAAATTAAAATTTTATGCCCACATAAGCACACATATAGAACATTACTTGGCATATACGCATTAAGTCTGAATTCGAAGCTTGCGACTCAGTCGTTACCCTAGAGTGCACTTTCCTTAATTGTTTTTCATGACTTAATATTTACGCACATAAGAAGATTTTGCACTTACACGAGTGCACATAAGATCACATAACAGTCGACGATAAAGGATGTCATTACTTTAATGAGGGGGGAAAGGGGTTACGGAGCTATAAAATGGTACTTTTTATTTGGAATTATAATAATATCGACATCTGTTTAAAATGTTACCATCGGTTTTATTACGTTTACCATAAGCGTCGTTGTTCAATGCTGTTTTTCTGACCGGGCTGAAGTTCTAGATTCACATTCATTTGAATGTGAATCTGAATCTAACTTCAGCCCGGTGTTTTTCTGTATTCCTCAGAAAGAAACAGAGAAGATAATTGACCTGAATGAAGGTAACATTCCGAGCTTTCCCTATTATGACTGGATAGTAATAGGGGAAACGGGGTCATGGTGAGTGAAATTTAAAGTAGGTCCCAATACTTCTTCAATGACATTGTTCTTAAAAGAAAATCACTTTTATGCATTTTTGTTACATTCATCCTCAAGGATTTAATACAAGGGACTTCCACGACTACAGTAATTAAATCGGCATAGCAGTTGGAAAAAGACAATAAATTCAAAAAAAAAATAATTGAAAGATGAAAGAAAAATTGAATAATACAAAAAAATACGGGGCAAATCTGTAATAACCTAAAATGAAAGAAACTAGTTAGGTCCTGTACTACTATGTGACTAACAGCACAATTTATTACCTTCATAATATTCAAGAACACAGAAAACGTCTTGCTTGCGAATGCTCACACTCCAAAAATACTGGCGGGCGGAATTAACGGATACTTCAATTTCTTAGGATCTGCCTGTATAAATTAATTACTTTTTGATATCCCTGTGAGGCCACCTTTTTTGTATTGAATTAACACAACAAACTATGTTAATTTCAGGAATTCAACATAATAAAGAGTGTTATGCTAGCAGTATCACAGTGTTGAATCACCGAAATCACTCAACAAAGGGTGTTGATTTAACGCAAAAAGTGGTGGTCTCTCTGGAAAACCGACAAGTGTTGAATTACCACAGCTATTTTTTTTACAGTGTGTGTTATCAACTAGAGCAAACAAAAGGCGCGAGTATTATATTCCCATCTTTAAGTCTGGTGTTGCTGCCTGGGGATGTGAACAAAGTCTCCTCGTCAGGAAACAGTTGAAAAGAGAGTCCATAACAGCTTGTTAAAATTATTGATATTTTGAAAATACTTAGGTAAAGTTACTACTGGCAGCGCCGGATTAAGCGGGCTAACGGAGCTGCAGGCTAGGGGCCCACCAACGTAGAAGGGCCCATCAAGTATGAAATAAAAGGATAATAGTTTTATATTAAATATTTTGCTTGATAATTTACACATACCTTGATGTTTATAAATATTAAAAATACACCCATATTGACTTTGTCGTATTTGTATAGTTTCTTCACAGTTTAGGAAGACAGACACCAGATGGCAGAAAATATGTTCCAGATTCGTGCTATGGTAGTTTCCCATCTACATTATTTTCTGTTATCTATGACCATAACAAGGCAAGGCATAATTTGGTGTTATGTCAGTCGATTAAACGCTGCATTCTAATAAAGTTTTTATGATAATGCCAACAAAGAAATGTAAAAGTGGTTGCGCTAAACGGAAAGAGCGTGAGGAAAGGACCAAGAAAGAAACAAAACTACCTAAGTTAACACAGTTTTTCAACTTAAACTGTAAGGAAAATGAGCGGTCAATTGCAAAAGAAACTCTTGCTGACCAGTGTGAAGCTGAAGTTAGTTTCAAACAACAGTGATGTGGTAAGTGTCAATGATTCTAGCGTGGGAACAAACAAAATTGAGCCAAAAATCAAATTACAGGGGGCCCACTGTATACAGAGGAAAAGGGGCCTACTGTATACAATTAGCCTAGCGGCCCACTGTATACAATTAGCCTAGGAGCCCACATATATGTTAATCCGGCGCTGCTTCTAATACGGGACAACCCCTGATAATACGGGACGCGTAAAATTTGCCTAAAAGACAGGGAAAATCCCATATTATACAGGACCCTAGATGCTTACGAAGTAAACCTCTAAAACAAATGCAGTAAAACAGTGAATACAATTTAGTAAAAGCCAGAGATACTTTCATAATATATTAAATTACCTAACGAACAAATATAATTATAAAAGGAACAAGCGTATCCTGTTAGGACCAGTTTCTCGTATAAGCGGTGTTTTCAATAGATGTCGCGAGCGTCCAAAGTGCTTATTCAGGGTTACCTGATTTCCTATAATACCTTAGCTACTCGTTTAGCGTTTAGTGTTAGTTAAAGGACTAAATAAAAATGGATTAATGTACATTTATGTAACAAAACTCTTTAAATTAAAATTAAAATATTTTTTTATTAGTGCTTCTCACAACAATCTTAATTCCTAATCCAAATGATATAATAGCGTTGTTTCACTCCTAATATTCAATTCAATAAATGAAGAAAAAGGCTAAACATTAATTATTTCTTATTAGTGAATTAATAGCTGAATACCCAAAATAGTTCCTATACTGTTCGTTTAGAAAATAAAGCTAATTTAAGTATTAGAATCTAAATATGTTGTTACATACATGGATTCTGCCCGGATTTTTAGTTCGGGTGGTGTAAACCCAAAGTGAGGAGTATAAGTAAACTTTGGCAGGTCTTCTGTTGATTTCTAATAGTAAGAAGAAAAGAAAGGTTTGGGTTGTGTACTCATACGATTTGGTAGAGTGATATCCCCGTGCGGGGGAAGGGGGGACAGAATCCCTGGTTACATATATTATGTTAATAAGAAAAGAATTTGCGCTAGATCCTAATTTGATACTTCTGTATTTTTTGAAAATTTCTACATTCTGTAGTAAACAAAAAGTAAAATCGTTTACTATCGTTTTAGAGTATTTACTTTGGCTCTAAATATAATATCACCACAATCATCGTTGCCTCGCTTATACAATTGCTTTCCTTTCTCCTCGCCTCGTCAACTATGTATTACATTCACTGCCTTAGGGATGCGACAGTTGCTCCTAATCAACTCATTTATTATTCCACATCCCGCCATAATAACCACATGGAAGTCATAAGCTTTTAGCTCGAAACTTCGTACATTTAAAGTCATCATTTCTCTACGGTTGTGCGGTTCATTCTGAATTGGCCTTAAAATTATCTTACAAATCCATTACTTACACACGTTTTCTTCAGATGGTATCCATAACGAGAAAAAAACAAGAACAATGCTGTAGCATTCTATTATTCAGGTTAAAATATGGCATTTCATGCTGTTTCATAACAATCACTGGTAGCAATAACAATTTTTATTTAGAACATGATATGCAAAACTGCACAATGTAAAAATTAAGTGCATTCCGGTATCACTTCTTGAGTGAGTGAATTATTAACGTCCTAAATAAGCTGGTGAGCTTTTAAGGATGGAACCTACAGTTTTTGGTAAAGTGGCCTCTAAACCACTGCGTTTAATGAACCCCGGCGGGATTTGAACCCGTGACCGCGTGCACAGAAGCGAGCGCTTTAACCTCTCGCCCACTCCGAGATCATCACTCCTCGAAAGGCATATACATGCATGTTTAGTTGATGTTTTTGTGAATATAATCTATACGAGGAGTACTCAAATTCTAGACTGGCGTAGCACAAAACCCAAATTATAAGTGCTTAGTGCGAAGTAATATAACAAAATTACACAGAAATAATATTTAAAAATATATGGTTATATTACCAGTAATGATATACAGACGAGGTAGAACAATCGGTAGCGTGCTTGCCTTGTAAAAGTGTAGTGGGGTCCTAGGATCGACTCCCGGCGCACTGTAAAAATCGGAGACACAACGTTCATCCAGAAAATGGAGGCAGCTGAGCTGTCTCCATTTTTTGGATAAACTTACATTCAGCCAGTTTTCGGTTGAACGTTTTACTTTGTATAAAATTACAAAATGCGTATATATATGACATTTCCAATCTATTTCATTGAATTAGAGTATTTTGTGAAAGTAGAAAAGAAGAAAAGGCAATATTCCTTTAAAACTGAAACTTAAAAAAATGTTAATGTGGTCGGGTTTCGATCCAGGACCGGTAACACTCTAGCCAGATGCTCTCGCCAGGTAGTTGGTGTTCATGGCTTTCCGAGTGATACTTATAGCTAGGATTTTACTGCGAAGGAGGTTAATCATTAATATGTTTTCGTTTTTACTACGAGGAATGTATAGTGAAAAAAAGGAGATACGTTTGCTATAGTGTAAAGATATATGGCCAACTTAATTGCTGTTTCCGTCAATGCAATCCTTGCCGTCCTCGGTCTACCAGTGAACTGTTTACTGTTTACAGTGTAAAAGCAATATAGACACTCAAAATGGCCGGGCGTTCAGTGACAATCAAGTAACGTTACTCCTGTTATTGGATTATACAATATCCAACCAAGGCTTCAACTTCATCCACAAAACTACGTAACCTCAAAATTGCAATTTTAGCTTACACTTCGATCAGAAAATGACCGATTTTTTAGCGTAAAATAAGTTGAACGTTCACCGACAAATCGCTTTGGCCAGTTTCAACCCATTTTCAGTTAACGTTGAGTTATTACAAAGAAAATGTTAGACTTTAGAATGGAGTTAAGGTGAGCAATCTTTCCGCGAAAGGGCTTACGCTATATCCACATTTAAGAGTAAATACAACAAAGCGCTAATTTTCTACTTTTGTTTCTCCATAAAGCGGAGTGACTTTCATCCATTTCGGGTTTCCACTTTTTACAGTGCGAGGCCAACCTGACTGAGATTTTCTTCGGTCATGACAGCAGGGTTGCCACCTTTCTGTTCAAGGAAATCAGGACAAACTCTGTACCGGAGTTTGATGCTATCAGTAGGAGGTTCAGTGGTACTTCAAGGCACGTATCTAGAGGGATTTGGAAGGGTATATTGTGTCCGAGTATGAAATGTATATATGCCTGAAGTTATACTGCACAAATTTCAGAATTTTTGGGGATACGAACTCCCGCGGACGAAATTAATAAATACGTCACTTTCTTCCACGGAAGAATTAAACAATTTAAGGTTTAAAAGACGAGATTTTTAAGGCTATCCTGGACTTCTTCTGATTACTACCGATTTGCCTAAAAAAGTGCATTTTTTCTTATAAATTATTAAATAAAGACTAAAAGTTTGAAGTCACGTTTTATTGATATTAAACATAAATAACATGCATGTTACGTAATACACCACTATCCTGGCGCGCCATCTGTCTACCTGGAACAGTACTTAAAAAATAAGATTGTGAAAAGACCACGCCGATGCGTTGCCGTGAAGGAGGGATTGAATGTCGACGGCAAACGACCAATTTTACTGCACACTCCCAGAGCTGTTGCAGCGTCGTATGAACCAAACTATGGTACGTACGACGGTGTGCCGAAAAGGTGAAGAAAATAATGCGCTCGTGGCACTAAGATAAAATACAGAACGGGGGTGAGCGGCAACACTGTCTTGATGCAGGTAATCTTTGAGGATGTCAGAGCAAAGAACTGGTGGCCAAGTGTGACTCTATGAGATCTAATCTTTTGATTGGTGGCCGTGGCGCGCCAATTTTGCATACTTTTTAAACCCTAGTTCGATGCCTACATGGTTAAAATATATCAAATAACAACACATTATTTATACCTTAACTTTGAAAAATGAAAATCGGGGCAATGTGCGTCCCGGCGAACATTTAATCGGGACGCGGAACAACGAATCGAAAATCGGTACGGTTACGACAAAATCGAAACGGGTAGGAACCCTGAAAGTCAGACTAATGCTGAGATGGTACTTTGAACAATATAATGAAACAGCAAAATACAAAGGATAAATTAGATACAAATATGAACAAAATTAATTTATTTAGATTCGATAGTTTAAAATCTCTCGGGTTGGAGTTACTGGTCTCCCACGAGACGCCTCCCCAGGTGGCGGATAGCGGAATGCCGACCAGATATGCTGTGTACCAGAAATATTCTGGGGCGGACCATAAGCAGTACTGCTGCCTTGCTGTTTGTAGAGGGATCTACAAAGGCTAGGGGAAGGTAACCTCAAGCAGAAATATCATGGTAAAGGAAAGCAGCATCACCATTACCACTCTGAGGCTGAAGATGAATGACATCGGCAAGGCTCAGAGATGGACAGAGGACATCTTGAAAATCTGCTTTTACTGCGAAATCGTAGAGTTGACAACTCTAAACCACAAAATAATGTCAAGAAATAGTAACAGATGGTTCATGGATTCTTCTGGCGTAAAATATTCCGGAGGTAAACTGGTCCCTCATTCGGATATCCGAGCGGGGACTGCTTCAGAGGGCTCCAAGAACAGGATTAAGAAAGACCTTAGAATAGGAACGTGGAACGTACAAACATTATACCAAACGGGCGCTCTTCAGGTGGCCGTACTCGAGACCGAGAGGTACAAGCTGGACATAGCGATACAAGACGTCCGGTGGGAGGATCAAGATAGCATCCTAAAGGGCAAGTACACTTTCTACTATGGGGGAACACAGTCTCACGATTTCGGAACAGGATTCCTAATTAAGAACAATATCTTTCCGGCGTTTCAGAATATAGAGTTCGTCAACGAGAGACAATTGTACGTTACATTACGTACCCGATGGTGCAACACCGTTTTAATACATGTCTATACTCCAACCGAGCAGGCCAATAGTAACGACAAATATATATTTTACGAGGAGCTAGAAATGTTGTTTGACCGGTTACCGAAATATAATACAAAAATTGTGTTGGGTGATTTCAATGCTAAGGAAGGGAGGGAGGAAACTATAGGGCTACTATATGCAAATAGAACATTCACGAAAATACCAACAACAACGAAGAAAGACTGATAACTTTCACGGTCTCGAAAAAAATACTAATAAATATCACATACTTCCAGCACAAAGACGTACACAAATATCGGATGGCCGGATGGCAAAACCCTCAACCAGATCGATTACGTATTAGTAGATAGAAGACATACCAACATAATGGATATTAGGTCGTACAGAAGAGCGGAAGGTGACACCGACCATCAATTAGTGATCACAAAAGTGAGGGGAAAGTTATGCATCGCGAACAGAGAAAGCAAGGGGTCAAAACAACTGAAATTCGAAGTTAAACGATTAGATAATCCAAGCTTAAAAGCAGACTTCCAACTCGAAATCCCAAATAGGTTCGATATCTTAGCCGACTCCAGTAGTAATAAAGACAAAATTAATAGAGAAATTGATGTAAAAGAGATATGGGAGGCAATTCGTGACACATTGAAGGGTGCAGCGAACGAACGCGTAGGTGAGAAGAAACACCAGAAAAACAATGCTTGGTTTGATTAAGAATGCCTTAAGCTTCATGAGGAACGAAAATGAGCAACGCAGCGATGCCTAAATATTAAAAGCGAGGCAAATACCAATCACTACATTAACGCAAAACGCAACGCCACACGCGGATGCACAAACAAAAAGCAAGAATATCTGACGCAGAAGATTCAGGAGATAGAGGAAAACGGCAAGACAAATAATATGACAGATCTCTACAAAGGGGTAAAATCGTTAATAAAAGGTAACCAGCCGAGGTTAGGAATGATTAGAAATGAACGTGGAGATCTTCAGGCTGATCCGACTAAAATTGTGGGTGTGTGGAAAAATTATTTCGGCAAACTCCTTAATGTACACAACTGGGAACAAACAGAGGAATTTGAAATCCATACCGCAGAACCGTGGATACCTGAACCTAGCGACATCGAGGTCGAAATGTCGGTAAAGAAATATACAATTTTCATTTCACCAGTAAGAGACAATATTCCAGCCAAGGTAATTAAAACGGGAGGAACGGTAATAATCAAGGAACTACATGAATTGATAAACGCTATATGGAGAAAGGAGCAGCTTCCAAAGGAATGGAAATCCTCAATAATATTTCCGGTTATAAAAAAGGCTATAAATTGAACCTTAATAATTACCGTCGAATCTCGTTGCTCTCAACATGTTACAAAGTATTAAGTAATATTCTGTTAACACACCTAAGTGTATACGTAGTTGAAATAATTTAAGATCACCAATGTGGATTTAGAAGAAATAGATCCACGTTGGACCAGATTTTCGCCTTGAGACAAATCTTGGAGAGGAAATGGGAATACAATTGGTCCGTTCAGCAGCTATTCATTGATTTTAAGAAGAGTTATGATTATATTAAAAGGGAAAAGCTATACAGTATCTTGGTACAATTTGGAATTAAAAAAACTTGTTCAACATCTGAAAATGTGTCTCAGCGACCCCATAAGCAGAGTACAGTTAGGTAATAATATGCCAGATAATTTCAAGATTCGCAACGGATTGAAACAAGTCATGACTTGTCACCACTGCTGTTTAACTCTGCTTTAGAATATGCAATTTTAAAAATAAAAGATTACAAAAAGGGACAAACGTTGAACAAAGGAACACCTATGTCTTAGTAGAAGCTTGCTAGATAAACACAGAGAAAACAAAATGCATGATAATAAGCCGAAACGCATGAAATAGTGCTTCCCTCTATTGGTGACGTTTACAAACTACTACAAGAGTTGAAACAGAAAATTACAACTATTAAAAACAACAACACCGACACTGAACGTGAACTTGGTAAGTCATTGGACCTTGCTCACAAGAAACTTGATGAAAATGCTGACTTAATGAAGAAGCGGTCAGAAACTATTGCGGCATGTCTTTCAAAGATTGATCAGGTGAAAAAAGAAAACAATACGTTAAGCAAACAACTAAAATACTCTGAGTTAAGATTAGATGAACTTGGCCAATATGGAAGACGAAATACTCTTGAAATATACGGTGTGCCTGAGAAACCTAACGAAAATACGTGTGAAGTTGTAAAGCAGCTAGATCGCGCATTGGACTTAACTATTCAAAGTGCATTGATTGATGTATGCCATAGACTGAAAAAAGCTCCTCACCAAACTGCAGGAGGAATAATCGTGAAATTTGTATGGCGAACCGACAAAGAAAGAATTATAGAAAAACGTAAAGTAAAACGAACCCTCAACTGATCTCATTTAGATTATACTCATAATGAGCCTCTCTATGTAAATCAAAGTCTTACTCCTCTCCGTAAGAATATACTGGGTAAGGCGAGGAAATTAAAGCGTGAAAAAAATTACGCCTACTTGTGGGTCGATAGTACCTGTACTATCAAGTTGCGGAAAAGGGAGTTAGACAGGAATGTAATCATGCTAAGAACACTTGGAGATATTGATTACTTGATGTAATTATGCAGTAAGCTTTTGTAATGTACATGCTAGACGCTAGTAATGTTAGCATTTTTTTTATCAAAATGTAAGAGGGCTAAATACCAAAACAGAAGAGTTTTATGTAAATAATATTTCGAACAACTATGACACATTAATCATTACGGAAACTTGGAACTTTTTGGTAATAATTAGAATGTGTATCGTTGTGATAGTTCAGATAATAAGAAAAGAGGAGGCGTGCTGATTGCAATAAAAAGTGACTATACTTCCAGTAGTATCAAGGTTGATGGCAATTTAGAGGTTGTATGTGTAAAAGTAAAATTAAATAATAGCATATATTATATTTTTACAGTGTACTTCACACCATCGTCTGCTATAGACAAATATCTTTCATTTTATAAACTATTTGAACAAAATAAAGAATTTCAAAATCACAATATAATAATAGCTGGGGATTTCAATTTGCCATTAATTGTTGACTCTCAATTTAATCTATTGGAAGTTAGTGTATCCTACAGGGCTTTAGCAAACTTTTTAAGTCTTTATAATTTACAGTCTATCAATAATATAAAAAATAGTAACGGCAGAACCCTAGATTTAGTTTTAACTAATGTACATATTATTTTAGTTAATAGGGATGAAGTTTCTTGTTAATATGGATTATCATCACCCTGCTTTAATCATGAATCTAAACACCAAAGTAGATCAATCTAGCGCAAAACAGAATATTACAATAAATTACAATTTTTGTAAAGCGAATTTTTATCAATTATATCAAATGTTTCGCGATTCTGATTGGTCTTCTTTAAAAAATTGTAACAATATTGAAGAAGCAATTAATATTTTCTACGATAGGGTGAATTTTGTATTTAATGCAACCATACCACTAAAGAGATTCTATACAAATAATAAATATCCTACTTGTTTTACCAAAGAAATTATTACTCAACTAAAGGAAAAAGAATATCACAGAAAACGAATGAAATTTTCCAAAGAAAATGAGATAAAGTATAAGCAACTTAGAAAAACAACCAAGATAATGATACGAAAAGCTTATGGTACTTATGTGAAAGAAATAGAAGAGTTTTGTGCAAAATAAAAGATTTAAAAACTATTCTGGAAACCATGTATTTACACTAGAAAATAGAGTATTACAAACTAGTAAAAATATTGCAGATGGGTTTGCACGATATTTTGAATCAGTGTACGCAACTATTCCGACTTCACATAAGATAAATGAAACGGGCAATTTAATCGTAAATTATACTCTTGACGTTAACAGAATTACAAATGGTGAATATGAAGACGGGATTAAGAAATTAAAGCCAAAGAAAACTTGTAGCCCGGATGGAATCCCACCCTATGTTTTGAAAGCATGTTCAGAAATCCTTATGTTTCCATTATGGACTATGTACAATTTGATGGTAAGCACTGCAACTTTTCCAAGTCTTTGGAAGGTAACACGTGTATCTCCTATTTTTAAAGGTGGCGATAAAACAAAAATAGAAAACTATCTGGTGTAGTAAAAAGTAATCCATTATTTTTGCATGACATTGAAGGCTTGACTTACCATAGTTAGAATGATCCGATTTAGGTCACATATGCGCCGTTTTGTTCGATAACGTGTAGGCATTTGGAAGGTAATATCATGATGCCTCTCTCATAGAAGCTCTTGTCCCTATTGGCAAAAAATTGAGACAGTCAATTTTCACAAGCCTCTCTTGAAGCGAATTTTTCACCAGCAAACGTGTTCGCCATGGACAGGAACAGATGCTAATCACTCGGTGCCAGGTCCGAACTATAAGGTGGATGCATAAGAACCTCCCAACCAAGCTCCCGGAGCTTCTGGCGAGTCACTATTGATTTGTGTGGCCTGGCGTTGTCCTGGTGGAACACAATGCCTCTCCTATTGGTCAAAGCTGGGCGATTGCTGCCTTCAGACGGTCCAATTGTTGACAGTGTAGTTCCGAGTTAAGGGTTTAGCCGTAGGGGAGCAGTTCATAGTAGATAATTCCCTGCCAATCCCACTAAACACACAGCAAAACCTTCCTGGCCGTCAATCCTGGCTTGGGCACCGTTTGCGCCGGCGCACCGCGCTTCGACCACGACCGTTTTCGTGTGACGTTGTCGTACGTGATCCACTGTCCATCACCAGTCACCAACCGCTTCAGAAATGGGTCGCTTTTGTTGCGATTCAGCAGCGATTCGCAGATGGAAATTCGGTCCATGAGTTTTTTTTGCGTTAACTCATGTGGCACCCATACATCAAGCTTGTTTTTGTATCCAGCCTTATGCAAATGGTTCCACACGGTTTTTTGTGCAATGTTTAGCTATTGGGCAATCGAAACAGTGCTTACATGACGGTCGGACGCGACAATATCCATGATTTTATCGACATTTTCGACACTTGGCCTTCCAGTGCGTGCTACATCTTTGACGTCAAAATTACCGGAACGGAATCGACGAAACCAAAATTGGGCGTGATTGGCTGTTACAGTATCAGGACCATAAACACTATTCACATTTGAATCCGCCTGGCTTGCGTTTTCGCCTTTATCGAAGAAAAACTGTAAAATATAGCGTATTTTCTCTTTGCTAGTGTCCATTTTGACGCGCGCTCACACAACACTGAGTCAACTCATCACAACTATCTGAACAGTGTTTGTAGTACGCAATCTCATCGTTTCAACGCCATCTCGTTGAACCCGATCGGACTTATACAACGCGAGATACAGATCAGTGAAG
This sequence comes from Lepisma saccharinum, assembly GCA_022664845.1. Lineage (NCBI taxonomy): Eukaryota > Metazoa > Arthropoda > Insecta > Zygentoma > Lepismatidae > Lepisma > Lepisma saccharinum. Next base: position 115,169 of record JAGDQP010001511.1, read on the forward strand.
CCATCTATTGGCAAAATAATGGATTAATTTTTACTCCACCAGATACATACCTGTCGCTATTCCGTGTGCACCAGCAAAAGTTTTTCAACAAATTCTTTATATTAGAGTTTTCAACCATGTTAAGAGTTGCATAACTGAATATCGACATGGATTTTTCCCACACAGATCAACTACAACAAATCTCATTAATTTTGTACAGGACATTTACAATGGATTTCATGAATATATCGATGTTCATGCAATATATGTGGATTTTGCTAAGGCATTTGATAAGATTAATCATTGTATATTATTAGAGAAATTATCAAAATTTGGATTATCTTCTCAACTATTGAGGCTTTTCTCGTCTTATCTTAATAATATAAAACAGTATGTTACATACAATCAGTCAATAACTTTCAAGTATAATGTTCATTCAGGAGTACCCCAGGGCTCCAATCTATGACCTCTGTTTTTCAATATGTACATAAATGATCTCCCAAACAAAATTAAATATTCTAAATGTCTAATGTACGCAGATGATGTAAAATTATATAAGGAAATTAGAAACTCACAAAATGCTTTACAACTACAAATAGATGTAAATGAACTACATGAGTGGGGCTTGAGTAATGACCTGAATATCAATATTAAAAATGCTTTGCCATGAGTTTCTCTAGGGCTAAATTCACTCAACGCTATACGTATTCCATAAATAATGAAAATCTTGAACAATTGTGTTCTATTAAGGATGTTGGTGTTAGTATTGACTCTAAAATGTCATTCGAAAACCATACATCGCAGATAGTTAACGATGCATACAAAAAACTAGAATTTATAATCAGAAATGCTAAATGTTTTAATAATATATATTTTATTAGTGTATTATACAATAGTATGGTAAGAAGTAAACTGGAATACGCATCAGTCATTTGGTCATGCAGATATCATTCACAGCAAAAGAGAATAGAACAAATTCAGAAAAGGTTTTTGCGATTTCTTTATTATAAAAAATATCGTATCGGCTTATAGATCAAAAGTACCTTATAAACAATTGCTATGTGAATTTAATTACGTTACTCTGAAAAGCAGACGGGAAATATCCGAGCATATATTCCTATACAAAACTGTAAATGGTATTCTTGATAATGCAACATTACTATGTAGAATCAATTTTAACATCAGAAACTGTAATCTTCGTTCCAGAGATTTATTATCATGTGCAATTCCAAGAACAGAAAAGCACAAATCTTCACCACTCCTGAAAGTCTGCTTAATGGACAATAATTTATTGAACAAATGTCCAGATCTAGATTTCAGTTTAACATTTTCAATATATACAAAATTATTGAAAAAACTATTGGCTAATGACGTATAGTATAACAAAGTTAATTTTAAGCAAATCATATTTTTATATAATAGCACAATATTTGTAGAACTTTTAAATCATAGACAGTTTTGTCTGCTGTTGTCATTCTATTTCTTCTTCTCTATTTTTCTTAGTCTCACCTTAATCTAAGTTTTGTTACAGACAGAGTGAGGTGGCAGCCGGGGCCAAGATGGCGGACCTTCTGGAGTTCCGAAGATCTTTAATTTATCTTTGTATTACCGTATCTTGTAATAGTAAACTGTATATGCCTTCTTTAACTGGAAATATACATCTCTGTTGAAGGTGCACAAATAAATAAATAAATCTAAATCATCCATTCAACCTGTGCCAAAAGTTACCTAAAGGGCTCAAAATAAAACCCAAATTCAAATGCTTGTCATTCGTTAAGGAGTTTATTCCTCCTTTATGAAGAATAAACTGTCCGCCGTGGACAGTTAAGAATCTTATTAAAAAGAGTTTATTGCAAGCACTAGAAGTTTTTTACCATCGATCGTAATCGTAAATTTTTAAACTGATCTGCTATCGTAATGAATAACCAACGAACTAATGCCATGGCTTATGAAACTCGCAAGTTCATCAACACAGTAAAAAATCGTTTGCCACTAGATTCTCTACTGGGCAAGATCAAAACAGTTTTCATCGCTTGTGATTTAAATAATTAAGGGAAAATAAATTATGCTAAGTTAAAAGAGAAAGGTTTCGTTGAGACACAAATAAGAAAATCGCTCTATGAATAGTATATTTAGGTTCTAAAAGAGGCGTCATTTAGGGGGCAGGGTTGTTAACTCCTTATCTATGCGCTACTATAGACAACAGATGTAACAAGGAGATCACTAGAATACTACTGTAATATTTAATTGAGATGACCGAAGTTAATTTCAATTCAGTGTACTTAAGTTCAGTTCGGGGTAGTAGCTATGGTTCATCCTAGAACTCCGATTATTACATTTCTCTTTAGTACACATATACGAACCCCAAACAGGACGTAGTAGAATGCTTATTTATTGTACTAACATAGTTCTTGTCACATAACAAAAGTATATTGTCAGAATCACGTATGCAACTTACATGTGTTCCTTGACGACCAAACTTCCTAATGTTTTGCCTCTGATATCTCATATATTTCTCAAAATACTCTTGCCATATATAATGTTCATAAATAAGAGATTTCCTTACCATATTTCCGTTGTATTTAAGTGAAAAGCATTTATCATTACACATACGAACATATCGTCTTCGTGTCTTCTTTATGGTAACCATCCAACAAAGGAAAGAAAGTAAGCCTTCTGTCGAATTTGTACCATTGTTGATTAATTTTGATGATGGTATCAGATGTTGAAAATAAGTTGAAAGTTAGTTGGAATAAAATTTTTGGCACTTTGATATTTGTCACCCAATGGTGGTAGACAACGGACATTTTTAAATTTATTTTTTTTTTCTTGATAGAACTTAATGATTTAGGCCACTTTACATTGGTACTTACGAAATACTTAGACATTTTATTCCAGGTTTTCTTCTGGGTGACGAATGACGTAGTAGAAAGAAATGAATTGATTTCCTTAGTTATACTTGTAAAACTTGGTAGGGAATTTGAAGTAAATCTTCTGGTAAGAATTCCTTTAGGAGTGAAGTTTTGTATGCTTCGTAATTTTTTACATTCAAATATTACGTGATTAATGTCTTCTATGTGTGTGTGTTATTTTCACAATCACAATAAGGAGTTTCAAGTATTTTTATTTTATGTAAGTGTTGTCTAGTGGTAGTATGTAATGATCTTAATCTGATGAATAATATCATTACCTGTCTTATAGTAGGAAATTTGTTGTACCAGGGACGATTTAGTTGTAAGTTAATATAAGGTCTATTAATATGTACGGATAGTGAAGGAGAATTGTGGACCCACGTTGTCCATTTATCAAAGATTATCTTTTTGATTTTATATATTAGATCTTGCCAGTTCTGCTGTATATTAGTTATAGAGTTATTTGTGACAGAGTTAAATGCTAATTTATCTGTTATGTTATTGAAGATACTAAAGGAATGTGAGGGTATTCAAGTGATATAAATAGTTTTTCCGAAGTCTATTAGAGTTTGATATAAATGTAGAGAATTAATTATGTAGGGTGAAACTTTAAATAGTTGTTTCTCATCTGAATGAAGGAAGTATATAACTGATTGTGAGTCAGTTAAGTATTTTTGTGTTTAATTTTGGAGCAGTACTTTAAAGCTAGATATATAGCGAAAGTTTCTGCTGAGAATATTGATGCGTCATCTGGTAAATGAACTTATTCCTCGTATTTTGTAATGGGCTCATAAATTGCAGCGCTTGTACCTCTGTTCTGACGTGAGCCATCTGTATAAATGTGGTAATATCCTGGCCATTTTTTGGTAATATTCTTTCATGTTGCTGAGTCGGAATATTGAAGAGTTTATTCTTGAAGAAGAATTACATTTTAACGAAAAAAAGCGGAAGACTACGAACTACAATAATTTGTTGGATTTCTTCTTGATATTGTTGATATGTGTGGTACCAAATGATGATTTTTTGTAATTTCTATTTTTGTTAAGTCGTTTTCTATTTATAGTTTCTAATATACTATTGGTGTATTTGTGAGATATGTGAAAATGAAAAGCTTCGTCTTTTAAAATATTTTTGATTAGAATAAATTCTTTTCTAAATCTGATTGGTAATTCAGCTGACTCGGAGTAAGTGAATAGATTTGGGGTACTATTCACTAAACCTAGACAACGTCTAATTAATTTCCTTTGTGTTACTTCTAGTTTGTTTAATTGTTTTTCAGTTAAATTATTGCAATTGTTAAACATGTAATCTAAAGAGCTACGAAATAAAGCCTTATAGAGTAGAAGCATCATGTATGGAGAACTTCCCCATGTTGTGGTAGCTATGGCCTTGACTAGGTTGTATAGTTTGTCAACTTTTTTGGTTAGATGTCTTATTTCTAAATTCCAATTAAGAGTGTTTGTAAAAAAATGCTTAGATATTTTACACTATCAGAGATTTTTATATTTGTGAGAAGATTGTGTCACGGGTAGAGTGGAATATTGTGTTTTGAAAGATTACCATAATTGTGGATTTTTCATATGAGAGTCTTAATTTTAGGTCCTTGAATTTTTTTTTGTTGATAGATTGGATTTGTTTTTCAAAGTTACGAAAATTTGTTATATTGTGTTCGTTTGGTTTGTGTAGGATTGTGACGTCATCCGCGTAGATTATAATTTCACTGGATTGTAGAGGTAAATTGGAAATTTAAGATAAGTAAATAGCAAATAAGTGAGCCGACAAAGAGCTTCCTTGGGCCATGCCGTTATTGGTGGTTATTTCTTTGCTACAATTGTTATCGGATAAAACTTTTATTGAACATTTTTTCAGTAGATTCCGTACCGTAATACGATAAGGTAATTATGTGGTACTTTCATTTGTTGCAAAAGTTTGAGTAGAATGTAGATGTTAGTTTCATTATAAGCGTTATGAACATCCAAGAATGCAGCATAAATAGATTGACTCCGTAAAAAGCGTTCTGAATAATTAATTAGGTGGTTTTTAATCCATTTTGAAGTGTGACTAATTTTTCCTAAATCCGATTATGTTCGGAGCTAGTTTGTTTTGACCTTCTATGAACCATTCGATTCTTCTGATGATCGTTTTTTCGAATATTTTAATAAAGCAATATATTAAAGTAATGGGGCGATAAGATAAAGTTAAAGAAGGATCTTTCTTTTTAATAATGGTTGGATTATATGTTTGGTCCGATCGGATGAAAATTTTGTTGTGCATATAATATTGTTGTAGATGGCAGTTAAATGATTGATGGCAAGAAGGGGTAATTGTTTGATAATTCCATATGATATTCCGTCTTCTCCGGGTAAAGTGTTGTTAACTGATTTGATAATGAATTGCATTTCGGAGGTCGAAATTGGAATTAGAAATAACTGTGCATGTTTAGAAAGTGAAAATAATGAACAAAGTTTGTCTGAAGGATGGCTAATTTTTGGATTATTACAGGAGAGTAATTTGTCTAAAAAGCCTTGGTGCCATGATATATCTAAAGAATTTATTCTGTTGGATGAGGGGTTATTGTATATTTCTTATAAATTGCATATTGGTTTTATCTTTGTCTGGGGAGAGAGTGTTTGACAGTACAATTACCAAGAGTTTCTTTTTGCTTTTAAATATGTACGTTTTGCTTGGACTGTTGCTTTTTTTTTAATTGGATCCAATTGATTTCATTGGGAGATCTTTTTAAGTGTTTTTCCTATTATTTTTTGCTAATTGACAAACATCATTCCACCAATGTAGAGTAGGGAATCTTTTTTGTTTGGTGGTATTAGTTTTCGGTCCTGATAATGATAATGAGTAATTAATGAGTTTCAATAATAGTTCATATGTAATATTTTGAGATTTATATTAGTTTTGGAATAATATTAATGAGGCTCTAAAGATGTTCCAATTTATTTTGTGTTCTTACCAT
>JAGDQP010001512.1:2085-72658 GCA_022664845.1 Lepisma saccharinum
ATATATAGTTTTCTTCGTTAATCACTTTCACCCACTTTGTAGTTACTCCTGCGAGAATGACGTATTATTTACGCTGTGTATTACTATATACACAGTATTATCACTAATAACTGAAAAATTAGGACAAGTAAAAAACGGGCCGCACAGTGGTAACACGCTCATAAAACTGAGGTAGAACTGAAAATTTGATCCATATTGGATTGGAAGTGGAGAAACGAGGTTTATTGCTTGCTCTGGCGTCTTAATACAACAGCTGAGCATGGTTTTGTATGTCACGTGTTTACCAGAGAATAACTCATTAGGAGCTTGTTTCTAACGGTCTAGTAATGAAGAAAAAGTCGGGTGATGGTCTCTGCGAGTGGCCATTTTGGACTATTGACACCATCTTGGATTTCACCTGGAGAAATAGTGGCTATTAAAAATGCATTGCATAGTCCTGTGGGGTGTCATTTTATATATTTCCGAGGGTGCTGAATATGTTTCCGAGAGTATAATCACTGAAAAGTGATCATTAATCATTATTTAGTAAACAGACACACACAAAAATCATGAAAATTTATTGTATTTACATTAAATCGATTTACATTGTTTATGAAACATAAAGTAACTTATAATGAATAGGTAATTGATATACCATGTTAGGATACTTGTTACAACAATCATAAATTACTCCACTTATGCAATGATAGTAAATTAAACAAGGTATTCCAGTTGAAACATATGAATATGAATCTCTTGCACACTTAAGGCGTGAGCAACTAGGCACGAATTCGTGCATGGGGGGGGGGGGAAGCGAACGTTTATACGCAAGGGTAATAGACAATGACCTATATCTTCACAACCAAAATTGAGGTGCATCAATTTGCGTAATGTGTTCATTCAAGCATGTTGCATATGCATCTATGTTTTAGTAGGTCTTTAAAATATTAGTAATCTTATCGAAGCACTAGCTAGTGGGAGTTCTTCTAGGCAAATCTTTTCCCCGTGTGATAGAGAAATGTACGTAATTTGTCCATGGTTTATAATGTAATCCAATTTCCAAAATTTCAATAAAGAAAACATAGCTTTTGACAAGGATGATTATACTTTAATAACCATGAAAGAAACAAAAGCTCTACAGTCTCGCTGAAGAAGCGCTACTTGATGTTGATCAATGTCGGGTATTGCCCCCACACAATGGCATACAGCCGTTCAAGTATTGATGGTTCGACCGTCCGGAGCGAACTCGTGGTGAATTATCTCCTCATAATTCCACCAGACGCAGAACAGCATCGCGTGTTCGAAACTCCCTTCCGGAACATGACCCTTGTTCAACCTTGTTTAATTCTTATGCACGTTAGGATTAATTTTCATCACATATACTTATTCTTTTGATGAAGTACTGGTCACGTGAGTTTTCCAGAAGTTTCTTGTAAATATCGCAGATCTTTTGACTCACCCTTCTATGTTAATCAACACTGACATTTTATTTTTAATAAAAAGATGCTTTTATGTATTAAACGTGTTCAGTATCCTCATAAACATATAAAATGACACCTCACATGACTATGCAATGAATTTTTAATATAGCTAATATTTCTCGAAATAATGAAATCAAAGATGGCGTCAATATTCCAAAATGACCACTAGCAGAGACTATCACCCAATTTTTTCTTCATTACTAGACCACTAGAAACAAGCTGCAAATGAGCGATTCTCTGGTACATATATGACATGCAGAACCATACTCAGCAAATGGACTATCTATCTTTCGACACTAATCAGTCACTCCAGTATCGTTACGTAGAGCTCGATAATCTAAACGGGAGGTGCTAAAACCAGAGTGTGCAACTGGTGGTTACCGACCTAGGTATATGGCCAGTCTGACCCTGTCTATATATTCTCTTTCAGGATCGTTAAGAAGATGGTTAGCTATATGTATGTATTCTTCCAAATACTGGTGATGCTGTGACGCTTTACATATATGATACTTTGACGTGTCACAGTCATAAACGAAACCCTTTTGTCTTTGATACCTTCATTGAGTGTTAAAAGTTCAAAGAGGAAGAAGGTTGATCCTAAAAGTGAAGATTATATCATTCCGAAGAAGGACGGACACCTGGTAATTGTTATATAATTGAAGTTCGTTGGAATCAAACGTGTAAAATTTTTAATAAATCTCATTTGTTCATGTTGTTTCAGCTACTGGACTCTTCACCGTCGAAAGAGTGAGAGCAATTGGTGAGGGCCTATGGACTAACCTCAGCGAAGAAGTAAGAAACGCTTACGGCAGAGTTTACTTTGATGAAAAAGTTGGAAAAATGGCGGAATTTGCCACACCTCGTGTAAGTATTACTATATAATAAACACTAATATTGCGTTTATATTAATGTAACACTATTTGTGTTAGACAACGAAGCAATATAATTGCAACCAATCATACTTTTGTATATCGACAAGCCTCGATATCGAGTCACACAGACACACACACAAAAAGAAAGAATAAAAAAGCCAACTGAAAAGCTTTGTCAATGGCTCTTTAACTCTCAGGCCCTCTTCAAAGCTAAGGGCTGCTACCCTTCCAGGATTATCTCGAATTCGAAAAAAATTAAAGTTGTCTTGAAATTTTGAAGGTTATCTTAAAAATTTGTGTGACTACGTTAATAAAGACATTCTATGTTTGGCATACGAAATGCTGTGATGGTTCAGAGAGTAGTGACAAATTGACGTTGTTTGCCAGGTCCATAATTATTAGAACTCCTACTGAATCGAATTTTGTTTATGACCTTTAGGCACCAAAGGCTCAGGCCGCAAAACTCTTACTATCTATATTATTTCTCTTGATAGATGGAGCTTAACAGATTGTAAAGATTCCGCGGTTGACAGGCTGTGAGCCGTTGGTTGGTGGAAAAACTGGCAACATTGCTACTCCAATGAATAAGGCCGCTTTTCCATGTACGAGCTGGCTGCGTCTTTCACTTGCAATTAGCTTAAGTAATCAATAGAAATAATTGAACACGCATTTCTATTGGCTGCTCTGATAATCGCTAGCAAAGCACGCGGCTAGCGCACACGTAAAAAAACGGCCTAAGGATAGCACAATTTCCTGATTTATAGGTTGCGAAATACTCAATTTGCAAAGAAATAAACACAGAAAAATAAACAAACAAGCAAGGCGAAAACTGTATCTGAGATTCTAATAAACTAATTAAATAGCCTTAAACTAAAGTGGTTTCGAAATAGAATGTTTGTAAGCTGTTGAGATTTGAGAACTGTAAGAGCTGCTTTCCTTGGAAGCTTGCGATTTCGGTGAATAGCCAATTAAAACACGTGTTACACTTAGAACACGTAAGAAAACACGTGCTTCAATTGGCTACTCACCCTACACTCAAGATACGCAAGCGTTCATGAAAATCAGCCCTAAAACAAATGATTTGAACTAAAATCAGAATACGGTGTTTCAGACGCAAAAGAATATTGAATTTGATTTTCTTATGGTTAATATAGTCTTAACAAGAATATTGGTTCGAATCTAAAACTATTTACAAGTAGATTTGTTATTGTTCCATAAATAAAGAGCTTAGATTTGGAATACACGTGCCATACGTTGTAGTGTAACCACACTTAATTATTGTGTTATCGGTGCATAGTAAACTTCTCGTTCCTTTAATGACAAGTGGATAAGTGAACATAAATAAAACAATACTGTTCTCGTTTATAAACTTTCGGAAGAATTGGAAATTTAGTAAGGATTACATGTTTATTATAGAACTAAACACAGTATGTCTAAATTATATTGGTTTTTACTGGTATTTACATGAACTTGAGTCTTGATGGAAATTAACTAATTCGCTTCTTATTTTGAATGCACTTTTTGTATACTTAAGACGAATATATATTACTTTTCTGATATGTTCATCTTCAAACTCAATATTTTTCGTGACTTTCGATTATTTCAATGCGTTACTACCATAGAGTTAGGAATATAAATAGAGGGAACCTTAGGCTGTTTTGTTGGAGAGGGGAATGAAGTCTAGAGACGAAAGGGACGAGGCATTTCGGCCATATTAACTGGCCCCATATTTGGAAACCCTCTGAGGTGCACTCATCCTCCTATCGAAAAAGGCAATCCTCACAGTACTCGGTATAGAGGTACTCTAATGGGACCACACAAGATGGCTGCCGATGAACCATAATTTGACTTCATGTGACGTGATGTATGTTCTCTCTATTTTGCTCCTAAATCTATGGTTACTACTAACTGCTATTACAAAAGGCATTTATGGCTACAAAAAAAAAAAAAAAAAAAAAAGTCCGACCAGATTCTGCACACGTTATATATGACTTATCTTCGAGGAAAAGAAAATACTGTACCATGTATTAAGTAAAACGGAATTCAGCAATTATCTTAGATGTCACCGTAACCGAAACTTACCGGTAAAACAGTATTGGCACCAAATTCACACTATAAGTTCCACTTGACACAACAGCATTTATGCTGTGATTAATCTAGCAGTAGTGGCAGGGTGTAGAAGCAAAATATTCTTTTACCGGTAAGTTTCTGCTAACGCGCTGATCATAATAGTAAAGACTGTCGTAAGATAACGTTTAAGATAACGGCTATAAAAGAAAAGAACCGAACCTGACCTTTCTAATCTCCAATAATCGTACCTAACACATTTATTATAATACAATATAATTTCTTTACATGATAATATAGGAATGTTCTTACAGGAAAAGTAAAAAAAAAGACATATTACAATTACGACCGTATTTACTATTATGATCCGACGCTAGATTTATCGTAGCATAAATGCTGTCGTGTCAAAGGACCCTAAGATATTACTACACTTATAAAGAGTGTACTTTCATACTAAAACTGTTTCTATTGTGACTTACAGGAAGTTTCATATTTAAAAACTGAATTTCAGAAACTCCACATATAGATTTTCAAGAGAGAGAAGATATTGTTTGATTTATAAACAGGAAGTTTCCTGAATAAACTTTGACCATGTACTGTATCGTGGGGGAAAATTAGAACATATTTTATTTAAGTTCCAAAACTTCACTTTTTGCTTACTGTTTTACATGCTTTTCAAAAAATATTCTATGTACTCTGTACTCTTTTACATACAGATTGCAGACATAAACGTGGTTCTGAACGCATTGACCCTTGCATTAGTTCATCGTTATCCTCACCCTCGCTACCAACCGATGGAATTTTATGAGAAGGTGAGAGTAGCTGTGGCAACGCATTGTCCTGAATGGGTCTACGAAAAATTGTACGTCTGACTTCTTTCTTTGAAGAGAAAAAAAAAATGCTTCTACTCCTCATAAGTCTAGTGTCTTCCACTGTGAATGGCTATATAAATATCTGTAAACTCAAATCTGTAACAATGTTTAAGATTACATTGTCATATCACAAATAGATATTTTTTGTATCTAATTGTCAATTCATTTCTTATCCTTTTCTTTGGTACGAGTATAGATGGAGAAAAATCTGACTAGTGTAACCATCGAGCTCTACGTTAACGATACTGGAGTGACTGCTTATTGTCAATAGATAGACGCCAGAGTCAATATTTAAACTCTTTTGTCCACTTCCAGTCTAATCCAATGTGGACCAAATTTTTAGTTCTAACTCAGTTTTATACTCTTCATATGGCCGTGCGGCCCGTATTTTGATTTAAGGCTTAATTCTTAAGTTATTCATGTCATAGTGTACCGTACTCTGCATATAATGAAAAATACTGCAAGTATTTACGTATTTTTGCTAGAATTAAGGCATTAATAAAGAAACACGCAATTCCACCTGACACAGCAATGTCAAGTGTAAAAACTGAGTTAGAACCGAAAATTTGGTTCATATTGGTTTAGACTGGAAGTGGACAAACGACATTAAGTGTCCTCTCCTTTCCCTGGGTTCATATATTCATTAAAAATTTCAGTGGCAGCAGTCAGTCCAGTATCGCTTTTAGATAGAGATCACTGAGTGTGTAACTAACTGATAAGTCGTAATCTCTTATCAAATTAGAAGAGTGCATAACCACGTTGCGCTATTCGTTTTTACAGTAAGGGAGAGGGGGCACATTGGTACACGGGGTGTATTGCTACAGTGGATTTAACTGTTGCTAATTAAAAATATAAATTATTGGAATTATGTGGGGAGCAACATTCATGTTCAACCATTAATATACTCGAAGCACATGGCGGTGAGCCAACAACCTTTTCCTGGGTGTGGATTTCGACGATTATCGAAGACAAAACTAAAATTTTACTTTTAGACTCATAAGCTTCTGTATAGTATGTTTATTGAGTTATCAGTGAAATGTCTGCTGCGCATGAACACAGGACCGCCCACAAACATTATGGAAATTGGATTTCGGTGGAATTGCCTGAAATTTTGATATGCTGTAGATCTTGTCATGCAGGGAAAAAAGTCTCCATGGGCACAACCACCTTCCTATCACTGACCGTTTGGCCACTACGAGGCACTTTTTAAAAACAGTCGAAGAGAACGATATTCTTGGATTTAGGTGGAATTGCATGAAACCGTGATATGCTGTAGATCTTGTCGTCCTGAGAAAAAGTCTCCACGGGCACAGCCACGAAACACATCGTTTGGCCACTACGAGGTCACTTTAGGAAAAACTCGGAACATAACGATAATCTTGGATTTCGGTGGAACTGCATGAAACAGCGATATGTTGTAGGTTTTGACATCCTGAGAGAAAGTCTCCATGGACACAACCACCAATCACAGACCGTTTGACCACTACGAAGAAACTTTCTTGAAAACACTCAAGAATAACGATATTCCTGGATTTCGGTGGAATTGCACGAAACCGTGATATTTTGAAGATCTTGTCCTGCTGAGGTCTACATGGACAACACCACCAATCACTGACCCTTTGGCCACTGCTTGGCCACACTTCTGAAAACACTCGAGGCTAACGATATTTTTGCATTTCCGTAGAATTGCCTGAAGCCGTGATATGTTGTAGTTCTTGTCATCCTGATAAAAAGTCTCCATGGGCACTACCACCAATCACTGACCGTTTGGTTACTACGAAGCAACTTTCTTGGAAACACTCCAGGATAACGATCCTCTTGGATTTCGGTGGAATTGGCTGAAACCGTGATATGTTGTAGATCTTGTCCTGCTGAGAAAATGTCTTCATGGAGAAACCATCAACCACTGACCCTTTTTTGGCCACTACGAGGCCACTTGTTTGAAAACACTCGAAGATAACGTGGATTTTGGTGGAATTGCTTGAAACCGTGGTATATTGTAGATCTTGTCATTCTAAGATAAAGTCCCCATGGGTGTTTGGTAGTTCGCGGCAGGATCTTTGAGTTTTGTTTCGCTTTGGTCCTAGGTTTGGTATAAGTAATATGTGAGAACCGCTGAGCGTCTCGTTTCGAATTAGTTGGTTTAGGTGGATCTTTTATCATCTCATTGCAGGGTCCTTGATTAGTGTGAATCCGATGGTTGCTTGATGGATGAATTCGTCTCCCCTCTCATTTCGGAGCGCCAGATTAATAGGAATTACCTTGTTGCGCACGTCATGTGTCGTGATGAATGTGAGTCTCTTCGTTTCACTTCAGGATGCTAAAGTCATGAGTTAGCCACATCTTGCGGCTGTGGCGCAAATCTTGTGAGTTTCTTCGCAGTTCATCGTACACGGAATATCATGTACATCATATAATTATGGAGCTGGCTTATACCACCTTCCTCTGTCCTAATTTGGAACAACATCAATTCCGTAGTGAGCGTTTTGTTGTGGCATTCTATTTCCAGCGTCAAGAATATGATCAAGCAGTAGAGTTGATGGGTACTTGATGTTATTTTCATACCTTGCATAACTTAGGTACCACAGTACACTAGCTACGTACGCACTTGTACCTAAGGTTCTGGGCCCTGGTTTGCATGGGTAATAATACCCAGTGATTGTGGGGACATCGTTGTCATATTCAATGTTGTATGCAATCCAGATGTAATATCTTGTCTGGCTTCGAAATCGAGAATAGATTCGTAAGCGAATAAATCCTATCTCGTTGAAAATGTTGTATGTTACGACGGGGCTAGTTTGATCTGATACGATCCAAGAGTGATACTCCGTAAACATTCTAAAATCACGTGTGGGAAATCAGGTAGATGATTTGCTTGCAGTTGTACCCACTGACTATTCCTCCGTTGCAGATTTTTAACTTACACACGTGCTTGAACGACGTTAATATCTCGTACTTTCGCCAGCATTTCTTGAGCCATTTCTATGGTAGCGTATAGGGTCATAATATCTGTTGATTGATCATCTAGATGTATAACATGTGCAGTTGGAATAGTGCCCGAAAAGAATTTGAATATTATTTTATATGACCGTTCCTGGATTCAACTATCCACCTAGATTTGGTAACTAAACGGGATTCATTACTTTGGTAAGTTGAAAATTGGTTCTGATTACGTACTAAAAGATCTGGCATTTTGTGATCAATGCCAAGGCGTTCAAGCAAAGGTATTGCATCTCTATACCCTCGATCAACTAGGAAAATATAATTTTCCTCGAACCAGTTACTTATCCCGTTAATATAATGTTCAAAATCATTGCAGAGTATTTGTGCATCATTATTCCTAGAATCTGAGAAATAAGGCCCTAAAATTGCAAGTATGTATCCATTCGGTGGCACAATAAGTGCAGACTTTAAAAGGTGATGACCCTTATGCACACAATAGGATTGCTGCAGTACTCTAAAGTTACTGCTTCTCTCAATTCGACTATACGTTCCGCCAATGTAAACAATAGCTTTCTGATCATTAGGGTCTAGATGACACAATGCATTTGCGAAGTCAGTCACATGTCGTTCAATGTATTGTTGCCTTATTATGGCAGTAAATCCGATACATAATGGAACAAATCGTGTCATTAATTCTCTCCTAACCGCTGAAATTATCGGACTTGTATTTTGTCTCGAAGAGTAATTAAATATCACGGTTAAAAATTCATCGGATAATCCTTGACGCAGCTTACAAAGAAAAGTAAGAATTTGTTTTTTTTGTTATGTATCTTTTTCCTACAGGTTCCGGATTAGCGTTACAAAACGTGCATTAATCACGAAACTGTTCTTTTGTTATGGGTGTTAAGCACTTAAATTCATGATCGCTGAAAGTATTTTCATCAATGAACTTAAACTCATAATGATCGTTGACGGCCTCTCGAAGACCTTGTAAAAAGGACATTAACTCCAATCCTTTTATAACATACAAGTTTCGAACAAATCGCAACCCAGGAATCAAACACGGAAACAAATTTCCTTGATCATCTACATGTGTAGGACAGCATCTGACGTATTCAGGAATATTAATATTCCGAGAAGTAAAATCTTGCACTCGAGATCGAATTGACAGCCTGTAAAAAACTTTGGTAAACTTGATTTTATATGGGCCAGTCTAGTAACTTTAGACTTCGGCCCGTCACGATTCGGCTCTTTACACCTAGTTAAAACTCATATGTCATTGTTTTTTAACTGCCACAAATGCAATAGTGTATAGAGATTAACGAATTTTGTACTGTATAATTATATTCGACTATTTGGGTGTATCTTTCGCCAATGTTTTAGAATACGAAATATTACCAACGTTTGAGAGGAAAGTCTGACTTGTCTTCTGAGAATTGCCATACTTTATAACAGTCGCAACGAGTCCCTACACATTCTATGATCTTAACAAGCACTAATGTCCTGTAGACAAGTAATATCACACGAGATCGCAGGCTCTTGAAATAGCCAGTATGTGATGAAATCGAACTGAAACAGTGGGATGTACAGACAGGTGTATGCTTTAGTACAGACAGGTAAGTGGAAAATCTATGTTTGTAAAACCTGCAACTGAGCAGAGTATGAATATAATTCGGTCAATGGTTGCCACGGAAAGCACTTTGAGGGTTGAAAAGTTTTTCGTATTTATAATGTCGGATGTCCAATTTTAAGTAGTGCAAAGTCGAAAATTACACTAATAAGGACGTTTAATAATTGTTAAACCATCCATCATGTTTAAAAACTATACCGAAAAATTCAGGATATGATTCCTTACATCAAAACAACAAAAAAGTTTTTTTTGAAGAAATTTCGAAGCTACAAACGCTCAAAGTTAGAGTGGTATTGTCGGAAATGACGTCATATGTCTACAAATAATGACGTAAACGATATCGGCTAATCGAATCACACTCGAATTAGTACTCAATACAACCATTTGAGCAGCGTTTAAGATTCAGCAGGAGGCTGCATAAGCAGGTTTCGCAACGTGAATATTTCGTTGTCAACTAATGCATATGGTTCATTAGGGTAAACGTAGAAATCACTTGTAAACCGACATCGTTTACGTCATTAATTTATCGCAATAGGACGTCATTGGTGACGATGCCGTCGAAACTTGGAGTGCTTCGAAACAAACAATTTATTTCTTGTTTTGATGTGATATAATCACCTCCCGAAGTTTGTCCCATTATTTCAAGGAAACACTGTATAACAATACGAGAACGTTTGGGTACATGATCAAGTATTTTTGGCTGTAATTTATTAACTATAATGATTCTGTCTAAACAACAAATACCTTCTCCTATCGAATAATACGTACGTCTTAGAAAATACTGCATTTCCAATGAGAAATTTTTACTTGCAGGGAGAAATGATAGCCTTCGCGGCTAATTTTAAATGCACTACACAAAAATTAATGACATTAGGCTATGGTGAAGGCTTATTCGTGACTGCATTGTAATGCAGATTGTATAGATTTAACTCTTTTAAATATTAAGGCTAAGATCTTGAGGTTCTAACTGCCAATAAAAGAAATGTACGAGTATGTTGAGGAAAAAAACATATTTAGCGAAGTTCAATTGCGGAAGGAAGATAGTTGTGGTTTCCTGGCTTTCTCCAGATAAGGATAGAAGCTGCGTATTACAATCTTTTGGGTCCTTTTCCCTCAGAAAAAAAAAAAAAAAAAAAAAAAAAAAAAGCAAATATTCAGTTCAGTTTATACAGTGTTCTTCGCTAAACATTATTTTGAGCTCGTGAATCGTTCAGAAAATTGTTAGCCTTCCGCTGTGGAGAAATATTGGTTGTTCAAAAGCCATTCACTAGGAGAAAATTGCAGGACGCAAACAAACACAAGCGAACAGTTGACAGTTGCTAAATCTGTTATGGACCCGAAATAATGTGATTTGATGCAGTTTCACGACAGGTAAGAAAATAAGTAAACCAATGCCTATTTCTTTTTTCTGGCGTTTTTAAAAAAAATCTCTAATGATTTTTATTTAATACTTTTTCATTATTCTATTTTTTTTTCAGCTTTATTTTCTTGTTCATCTCATATTCTTCTCTCCTTCCTAATTTTCGCCTCGTTTCTTTAATTTCTGTCCCAGTCTTTCTCTTTTTATTCTATTTGTGTAATTTCTTCAGGTTTAAACTTTGTATTCTCTTCCTTTTTCACACCGGAGCCATGAGTTAATGCGAAATTTAGTTATCACTGTAAGGTAGCCTAGAACTTGAATGGTGTTAGAGTCAAAGATATTTCTGATTTGGATTCAGAACACATTTTCCATCGGATTTTACGGATTTCTTGTTCTAGAAGTTTCTCTGTGGAATTAGACATAGAGCATTGGAATATTCGCGATTTTCTTCACAGGTGAAGGGTGGGAGGAGGGAAGGAACGGGAAAATCCCGAGAAATTTCACGCTCACGATGATTGTTCACCACAAAGCCCACATGGCAGAAGCTGGGATCGAACCAAGGACCCCAAGCACAAGAGGTTAGCGCTCTAGCACTTAGCCACCGCGGCTCATTCATTTAAGAGAGTCTGTCCAAATTTATATTATTCATTTCGTAGACTTTTCATATTTCTTTGGTAAAATATTTCACAAATTCTGAACGTTCATGTTTCCTATTAACCTAATTATCTATTACCAGGCTATAATCAAAAAGAGTCATATTTTTTTATTTTAACTGTCTATTTTCACAAGAGCTATTGGAACTATTAGCTTATCTGACATGGTGGAGAAAGTGAAAGTTTTGTACGATTAAATGTAATGTTGATGAGTTGAGACAGGCACATACCCAGAAGTTGGTTTCGGGCGGGGTGGGGGGTGGGGGCGAGTTCTGTCTCTCCGAGGTCTGTTTGGGTGTGATATTTACGTAAAATGCATAGAGTTTCCCCCAAAATGAAACTAATTTAACAAGAAAATCTGAATTTCGGAGGGGAAGGGTTTCGAACCTCTTAGATCCCCCCTCCCTTCTGGGTTTGAGAATTATTCTTATTCATAAATCAACTATTTCACACATTATTCATGCGGTTCTTACTTCGGAATGCCCCCGAGTATTTTGGCAAGCGATACAACTATCTTCTTTGTTTAATAATATAAAAACGTACACACTACAGTGTTCAAAATACTTATATCTTAATCATTTCTTTCATAGTTCAGCGGCTAAATTTACATTTCCAGTAGCACACATACGTTGAAAATACGTGAATTAGACGTTAGTACCGAAACGTAATTTTAACGTTTAAATTGTACCGAAACGTATGCCTGTTCAACGGTTTATTCGACGTTGAATAACAGTGGAGAAGAAACAGCCTGAAATCAAAAAGCGCAAGATGAAGAAATGTTTTCAGTTGACCAAAAGAAGAGTATGGTTACTGCCTATTGGTATATGCATTTAGCTGCAATTTGTGTCCGTTGATTTCATCAGTGTATACAGTATGAATTCTTAAAAAGTAAATTATCCAACCGTCTGCTGTGGGATTCGTAGCTGGAACTTTCAACACTCGTCGTTCGTGGCTCGACACGCTGACCACTCATCCACAAAGTTACCTTCAGAGTCACTACTCTTTCACTATTCCCTTATGTATGCCACAAATCCAGACGTGTCGTTTCACCATCATGTAAGAATAAGATTAAAGAATACTTTCCTTCTTTCTTTGTTATGTGCATTTTTCCTTCTTTAACATTTTGACCATCACTGCACTATTAAATTTGTGTTTCAGAAAAGTGTAATATGTCGCCTTAAAAAACACATATAAAGCGAAATCTATGTAATAGTTGAAAAGGAAAATTTCGTTGAAATATAGTTTAAAATTCAATCTGTGTTCAACATGCAACTGAGATCATGAGAAACGTAGTTAATCTTATTTTATTCGCTTTTAAGAACAATTTTTATGCAATTAACTTGGAAAGACGCATAATTATGAAGCATAATTTTAGGGCACAGTTCAATATAATTCTTAGAACATGTCACATTAAGTCCTATCAACGAAATCAAATTTTTGTTGGAATATAGGTTGAAATATAACGTGTTTTCAACATGCAAAATAGGACACAAAATAATAGTTAATGGCATTCAATTGGCTTTTAATTAAAAATTTTATTCCATTAAACTAGAAAGTGTCCCATGTAACGAACTCTATACCATAGTTAAAAATAACTGTTAAATCCACGTTGAACTAACATCAACACTATCAAGTCTTTGTTGAAATATGATTTAAAATTAAACGTACTTTCTTTTTCAACCGATAACGGTTAATCAACGAAATAAAAAAAAAATCAACGTTCAAAACACGTTGGGAATCCTGGGGATATAGTTTGCTTATCATTGTTTATTATCTTCCTCTGATAGATAAACTGTAAAGTCTTTTAACCTACATCCCTAGAGAGCATTCCAGCTTGCAACAAGGTTGTCAGTCACTTGCTTTGAGCTTGTCACACTTGATATTGTGTTGAACCATAGACCTCATAATGGATAGACTTAGCACTCTTTCCCATTTCTGGTTGCGCTAAAACTAATGGATTTTGGTTCAGAGCACGTGATTTTGAATCCATCCGCCAGGTAGCTCTGCCACAGACGTCATATTCTATTATGAGGTTTATGACAGAGCTACCTGGCGCATGGCTTCAAAATCACGTGCTCTGAACAAAAATCCATTAGTTTTAGGGCAGCCAGAAATGGGGAAGCGTGATAAGTCTATCTATTATGAGGTCTATGGTTGAACTTCAAGGACAAACATGAAATAAACCTATTTAAACAAACATACGTGGACTGTTTGAAGAACATTGTTTATGGTTCTTCTAATTCAAGGGCATTGGAACGAAAATGTATGCGAGGAAGCTTGTCAAAGTTGAAATTTATATGAATTGTCTTTTATTACACTTCCGCTTTCGTCTCAGTACAATGGAATCCCACCACGTGCTAGGACTTTTTTTTTTTTTTACCATAAGCTGATCTCAGCCAACTTCAGTTCTTTTTAGTACAAGAGTGTATTGCGATCTAATGAATGAAATGCTATGATGATGTGTAATCGTTGTTTGAATATATATTGTAATCGTAGAATCGTCGTATATAAGAATAATTACTCTGTAGAGACGTTGCTCCGGCTATATCCTCTCTCAGGGTTTCTTACTTGATGATCCTCTTTGGACATGGAAGTAGGAAAGGCCTTTGTGATGTAGAATGCCTTTAGTATCCCGGGACACTACTCCAAGTCAGCGCCTTGAACAAGCCCAGTGGAGACTACTGTATGTCAGGACAATTTGCAATATAAATCAGACTGAAAGAGCAGGCCGATCTTTCTCTGAATCGCAAACGTCAACAACAAAATGAAGGTAATAATAGTTAAGACAGTTTTTATTAAATCATCAAAACAAGCTATAAGTCAGCAAATAATCTTTCTATACACGCCAAGTCTATATATTACCAATTTACAGTACATAGCTTCCTCGAAATAGTTCTTTTTAATCATAAAACTCAACTTCTCTTGCAAACTAGATATACAAAATAATATCCAGAATCTTTTAAATACAATTAAATAAAACTTTACTTCTCTTTATAGTTTCTATTTCCCAAAATTATTTTGTTTTCCATCCCGCACCACATCTTTTCTCTGAAGAATAAACAAAATCATCCAGAACATATACAATTTCGGTTGCTCACTTACTTATCAATGACGTTTACCCAATTTATAGACTAACATTCAAGTTACTACAATGTAAATATAACATTTAAACCATAGAGTTAGGAAGAAAATAGAGAGAACATACATAACGTCACATGAAGCTAAGTTACGGTTCATCGGCAGCCATCTTGTGTGGCCTCATTAGAGTCTCTCTATACCGAGTACTGTGAGGATTGCCTTTTTCGATAGGAGGATGAGTGTACCTCAGAGAGGCAATACTCGAAAAAGAGGGTCTCTAAATATGGGGCCAGTTAATACGACCGAAATGTCTCTTCCCTTCCGTCTCTTGGCTTCATTCCCCTCTCGAACAAAACAGCATAAGGTCCCCTCTATTTATGTTCCTAACTCTATGATTTAAACCAAACCAAACAATTAACTTTTCGATATAAAATAAATTTAAAAAAGCAACAATCCCTTTCATAATTAAACTAAAATATGATCAAATATTATACAATTCAGTTACAAAACTCATAAATTCGCTATTTCATATAAAATATAATGCCTGTCTTCACTCCGTATTGCCCCTAGTTACCATATCCACACCTAGGTACCATATCATGAACTCAGTATAAATAGCGCTTGGATTCAGTGGTGTAGTGACTACAGCATCGGACCGTTGTGCTAGTAGTCCTCGGTTCGATTCCCACCCAAAGCAACGTTTTTATCTTTTATAAATAAGTACATTATGCTTTTCTTTCTTGTCCTGCCAAGACTATTTCAATCTTGCTAAGCTTGCATTAAGTTGTCCGACGTGTCAGGTCTAAATTGCTATGTGCGATAAAGTGAAAATACAATTACAATAGGTACAATTTTACAGAAGTGCATAAAGTCTAATAATACCAATTGAGTTACTAAACTGAGTAAGAAAGAAAGCTCACATAGTACAAATTTACCGTAACGAAAGAAAGGTTGTAGCGTCATCAGAATGAAAACAGTCGTGCAAAGCGATGTTACTCAACCGAAATCTTAACTCAAGTTTTCCTTTCTATTTGATTTTGTTTAGGCGCTACCCTGAGTTAGAGACAGAGCTGAAACCGGGTCACTTTTGGAAATAATTAAATCTTTGCTTTGCTCTCCTGGTCAAAATCGGGTCCTAAGCATAGACCCGGTCCAAAATTGGACCCGAATGGCCCGCTTGACCCGGTGACCCGGTATAATGCATAATTATCATAACTGAAGGTTGCAGCTTTACCAGATGAGAATTGACCTGACAAATCTCAAGTCAGTATCTCTTAATCTGCTTTCGTTTAGGCGCTAGCCTGGGTTACAGAAAAACGGAGAGAGAAAAAAAAATTAACGAAGATAAAATAGGACTTAAAGGAATCGATGTCCACTAGAAAGAAGAAAAAGTGTGCGAAGAGGAAATTAAAACAAGCACAAAGAATGTTTGGTACTCTTTTTGAAAATAAATAAATAATTAGAACTTCTGAAGAGTGAGATCTTAATTACAGTTAACTAACTAATGATGGTTTGGCATGAACGCTGATGTACAATTTGTTGGCTATTTTCTTGCAGATCAGACATCAGTCTGACTAACCGAGGCGCCGTAGCCCAGTGGTAGAGCGTTGACGTAGCATTCGGCAGGTCGTGGATTCGATCCCAGCGCCGACCATCCTGACTGAGGTTTCTCCAGGGGGTTTCCTCAGTCACACCACTCAAATGCCGGGATGGCATCTTCAACATAGGCCCTGGCCACACTTTCCCGAATTATTTCTCCTTCTCTATCCCGGCCCAAGCCTTAGATACCTAAAGGCCATAAATAAAATTCAAAATCAGTATGAGTAAGCCACACAATGAAACAACTTCCTATTCCAACGAACATGGCAAAGCCAAAATTTTAACTATCTTTGAAATGTAAATAAAGCACTTCTCCTTTATTACTTCAGAGTTTCCAATGAATTGACACAAAATCACGGATAAACTCCAGTGATGTTTCGAAAAAAAGGATGGGGGAGAGATTATCCTAATCTAAAGAAATGGGCAGGACAGGAAGCTCCATATCTCAGTCATTCTTTTAATCTTCTATTCTCTCTCTCTCTCTCTCTCTCTGATTGCATGTTTAATGCTTTCGTTGTTGTATTGCGGGCTTTGTAGAAGGAAAAGGAACGAACACAGAAGTGAGATCATTTTCCTCATGCATTGACCTTGACCATAACTCTTACAATACAAGCCAAGAGTTGTTAATTTTCAGTTTTGTCGACTCAATACAAAGGAAAGATATAGTTCATTCAGTCTGCTTTTACAGGATCTTTTGGCGTATAAACTGTCGCGAAGGTGTGTTTACAGTTGCAAGAAAAGGAATGTGTATTTATAATACACAATCGAATTCCGCTTTTGAGCGAAAGAAGCGTCATCGCAAAAACTGCCAGTTGTTTTAAAAGCTGAGTAAATCTAATAGTCATTTTCATATACATCTTCTATTAAAATCTGTGACAGTGTTCCAGTTGTGTTAAGAATGTTTGTCTATTGCATTAGTGTAGTGTTTTCCATGAAAACCACTGGGCTTTTAGAAGAACATCCTATACATCTGATTTGTTCATGTTCGGTAAGTGTCCACTTTCATATCTCTTATCCAGTTACAGAGTAAATAGCGAGTGTGCAAATAGCATTTATTTCCTCTGCCCATCCTATCTGTTGGCCTTCGGACTCCGCTGCTTCGTTTTCCTCATTCTTTATATCCCAAGCAGCATACTCACGTGAAAACAACGTCATTTTTGGTCAATATTGATGCGAAAGACATCGAAAGGAGACCCAGTTCACACATGCGGTGCAGGAGCCGTGCGGCGACCGCGCGGCAGCAGCACAAACAGTTCACACATGCTGCGGCTTGTCTGCGAACACTCTGCGGCGTCAAGGACGAATCTCAGTTTAAAGAACTATGGCAATGGATGCGCACGTTCGTGCAATAGTGGAAATAATTTTCTTAGGTATGAAATTTCAAGTTTCTCTTTTTATTCAAATTGAGAACATGCTGGTTTTAAAATAATATCAGTGGTCCTATTTCCAAACCGATATGTTTTTACTTAAAATGAAATAATGTTGATATTTCATTTGAATGAAAATTATTTCTCAGTGCAAAAATAAAAAACTGCTTTATTAATTTTAAGAAACCGTATTTTACAGTGCATTTACGAGCAAGAAAATTCGTAGACAATTCCATCCATATTATTATTATTATTATTTCATTGGAATATTCCTACCATATAGTGAGAATATTGTACCTGCAAGTGTGGAAATTTTCAAGTTCTGAAGGTATTCTCATGTAGGTGGGAGTGACAGTTTATATGGGGAGGGAGTTTGCTGCAGGGTTGGCTGGTTTAAACCAAGGTGGTTTAAACCAGTTTTTTTTTCAAAATATCAATTGGTTTAAACCAATAAATAAATAAATAAAAACAAAAATGCCACAAATAGTGTGAACTTCATGGTGACGATTTCACATATTAAACTATCTGCGATAATTTTATATAATTTTCGCCTTGTAATCAAGGGGGCCCGGGTTCGAGTCCAGATGGGAGACAATCTCTCTCAGGTGCAAATCGAGTACTGGTTCGGATTCCACT
Source organism: Lepisma saccharinum (assembly GCA_022664845.1). Classification (NCBI taxonomy): domain Eukaryota; kingdom Metazoa; phylum Arthropoda; class Insecta; order Zygentoma; family Lepismatidae; genus Lepisma; species Lepisma saccharinum. The sequence goes on from JAGDQP010001512.1 coordinate 20,623, forward strand.
TTGAGCTGTAGCTGTAGGTTCTGTCCATCACAACCTCGCTGCTGGATAATAACATTAAGGAGAAACAAACTTATTTCTATCCATATGTAATATAAATAAATAAAGCAAAGCATTAAAAAAAAACTTTTTTTTGGTGGGGGGCAGTTTTTGCCAACCCTGGTTTGCTACCATTATTTTGTTTAAGTTCATATTTTTCCCTAGATTATTATTTAAAAGTTGACAATTTTTATGTCCCTCTTGGACTCGAACTCTACCACTTCGAAGAACCTGTACTGGCCGATTTATCATTTCTTCGGAGATTAATATCAAGGAAGTTGAAATTGAAAATATACAGAACTGTCATTCTGCCGGTAATACTTTACGGTTGCGAAAGTTGGAGTACGACCTTAGCGGATGAACATAAATTACAGATGTTTGAAATTAAGATCTCGAGAAAAATATACGGGCCAAAACGGGATGAGATGACTGGGGAATGGAGAAGACTGCATAATAAAGAACTCCACGGAGTGTACGACTCACCTGATGTTGTAAGAATAATAAAATCGCGGTGACTAAAATGGGCAGGCCATGTCGCTCGGATGGGAGAAAAGCAAAGACTATATTATATCTTGATTGGAAAACCGGAGGGAAAGAGACAGTTGGGAAGATAAAGACGACGTTGGGAGGACAATATTAGAAGGGAACTTGGAGAAATAAGTATCTGTAATAAAAACTGGCTTAATCTTGCCCAGGATAGAGCCCGATGGCGATCGTTTGCTACTGCGGCGACGAACTTGCGAGTTCCGTAAGCCATAGAGCAAGTAAGTAAGTAAGGATAACATCATTTTTCAATACAAAATAAGTGATCAATTTATACCTCGAATTATTCATTTTAATATTCGGTCAGACTATATTTTAATATTATTATTATTATTATTATTATTATTATTATTATTGAGCTTATAATTCTTTACTTAAAATAGAGAAAAATATGAAGAATATCCATTTTTATAATTGAACAATTGAGAGAAGAAGAATAGATTAAGAAAAATAAAAGGTTCCAAAAGAGACAAACCGGACGGCTCCCGTGCCGCTAGTGTGAACCATCCAATGCTGTGCAATGGCCCGTAAGAAACTTGCGGCTGCCGCGCGGTCGCCGCACCGCTATGGGCAAAGGGTAATGCGGCAGGTCTGCGGCACCGTCCCGCAGCCGCAGTGTGTGTGAACCACTCCACTTATTTCAATGGCCCATAAGGTTGCGTGCGCACGGCTCCTGCACCGCATGTGCGAACTGGGGCCAAATGTCACAAACCGAACGGCGCGGCGTGTGTAAAATCCCTTCAGTGACAACCCGTTCGTGTAGGTATTGGTTTCAAATAAACATAAATAAACCGATCTGCCCGAAAACAATCGTTTGATCCCGGTGCTTTTGCATCTTTAACCGCATTTTAGAAAACAACGGCACACACAAAACAGTTGAATCTGACAAGTTCATTGTTTTACTCCAACCAGATTGGCCAGGATCACGCAGTCGCTATCGAAAACGAGATATAATCATAGTATGTCGTCACTAAAAGTAGGGAATGAGACATGACACAATTACGTTAATTAAAAGAACAAAATGTCACGTAATAGCGACGTAGATTTCATTACACTGACGTGATATTATTTTTTTCGACCAAACAATGACGTATTTTTTTACGTGAGTGTGCTACTTGAGTTTATGAATGAACACACTACAAGAATTTGAAAATTATGTTTTCTAGCTAACCCGCAGCGCTGAAATTAGACAAGATTGCTTTAAGCGTGTGTATTTAATAGATCAACGCCATTTTGTATAATACCGAATTCGAGTTCCATTTATGGCCTTTAGGCATCTCAGGATATGGTGGGGAAAGGATATTGAGGAGGTGTAATTTATAGGTACCATCGCAGGACTTGCCTGGTGTGACCGAGGGAAAACCCCGGTAAGGCCAGTCCTCGATTCGATCCGTATACGGACGACCTAGGTCCTAGACTAAATTGCATTCGAGGCGCTTGTCTGGTGATATCGGCTGTAATGTAGGGTCTCGCATTGCTTTTCATGTTTTGGAATTAGTCGTACGTATACGGACGACTAGTTAGTCGTCCGATTACGTATCCAATGGACAACCGGCCTAAAAGTTCAGTCATTTTCTGATAATTTTTAGTGAGCACGGGGTATCTCATATAGTTCTACAAGAAAATAATAATAATCTTCGGATTTAGTGTCTTGGTGCAAGAAAATTGAAACCCGATAATAAACTTTTATGAACCCAGATTACAAGAAGAATAGTAAACGGCCACACTACGGATCTTCAAAAGATAGTGAATAGAATAAAATAGCCGTTTATTTGATTTCCTTAATTGAAATTTGTTTGAGGATTTTATATATTTTTTCTTAATTGTAAGTGTAAGAAACTATCTTTTTGAATTATGATTCAAGCGCTTCCTAACATTGAAATGCCTCCGACTCCCTTTCTACAACATCCTGGCACCATTTCTGATAAGATTTGAAAGTTACTTTGTATATAAAGAGAAAAACTATACCTAACTTTCAATGAAATCAGATTTTATAGAAAAGCGGCAATCATCGAGTCTGCCACATTATAGGATGCAGAATGTTCTGTAGAATCAACTTCAACGCGACAGGAAAAGCAAGGCCAAGATATAGTAAGTTGTGCCATATGATAGCCACCTGCTTAACTACGCACTGTATGAGGAAAAAGAATGTTGGAAAACCATTGTGTTAAATAAAAAAATTGATGCTTACGAGGTCAATTATGCGGATATCTATAATAGTTGGTCGTTTAGAATTTGTATATGTATCGACATTGACGTGGTAGGATTATTCGACATTCAATACTATTCCCGAAACCTTAGAAACACGTATATCAACCAGAAAAATAAAAAGGCAGATTAAAATATAAAGTTTAGGGAAATATCACTGTCTGAAGAAGTCATTGTGCGATATGGATTGACATTGGCCGATATTGTTAGAAAGAGAGTCGCGTGTCTTCGAAAAAAGTCTATGTAACGGGAAAATTACAGGTACTACCTTTAAAACTTTCTGATGCTCGCTGCTTAAAGTCATCGTGTATATCACAACATTCTATGTTAAAGTTCATGAAAAACATAATCGATAATTAGATTCCAGCTCCAAATCCTGCCGCAGACAATTGCAACAATTTTCAAACTGTTCCTCGAGAAGATGGAGAAGCAGGTATAATGGAATGAAGGCAGGATGTAATTAAGATCACAGTTTCTCTAAAGCTACTATAAACGCATACGCAATTCCGTGTATTAAAATAGCAAATTTCTCTTAATGAAAGATGGTATTTTTCTATAGCGATCAATATTGATCTCCGATACTAATCGGCAATGATATCCAAGATCGAAAATATCGACAAAATTGTTTGTCATTCGAAATTGATAGATATCGGATAGCAAAATCGATCAAAATCGCAAATTATGTCTTATTGATATCGACGAACATCGATGCGCTACTGGGGAATTTTGAAAATGTAAAAGGAAACGAAAGGGAATAATTATTTATAAGTACAATAAAAAAATGAAAGGTACATTGCAGAAATAAGATGAAAAACGTAAGGAACTGGCGGGAATCGAACCCCGACCTTCAGACCAGCGACCCAACAGTGCCATCTACGCAGGCAGCTGCCGATGACTCATTATGACGTTTATCCTCAACACGTACAGAACCGTGTACTAGAGTACGTAGGTGAGAATGTAGCGAGCAGGTGGTGTTACGTAAGTTTGCATAAATTTACAAAGGAAATTATAAAATTGAGAATAATGTAAGGGCACCGGGCGTTGGACATACAGTAGTAGTCGGCAATTTTCACATAAATATCATTGAAACAAAACGTATGTCATTAAAGAAAATGTGTATAAAAACTATCTCTAGATTTCGGATAGATTTAACTTGATAATTAAGTTCTACCAGCTATAGAAAGTGACATTATATAGAACCCCGAAAAAAAAATGAAAAGATCTGGCTCCCCTGGTTAGCTTAGAAGATGCCAGAAATATTATGTGAAAATGAAGAAACATGTCTTTAAATTTAGAGTAAAAGTCGTTGACTTAAAACTATTAAAAAATAACATTGTTTTTTCTAGATTTTTAGATGTTCTGCTTTAACTTTAATCATAAACAATACTAACAGTTATATCTATTAAGTATATTACTGTGTCCGACTTTAAGTGTATAGAATTCACAAGTTTTCCTATTGCCGACCAGAGTGACCGATAAGAAGTGTTTCTTATCTAGTTTTGTTACTATGTTAAATTTATATTTCTATTGTTCTTTATAGTGTAATCAAGGTGTCCCTGGTTCGATTCCCGGCGGGCATACATATGGTTCGGAACCCACTTTAAACTGTAGGTCCCATCCTTAGGACGCCCCATCTTCATGCGGTGAAAGGCAATGGCAAATGACCATCGGTTCACCTAGCTCTGGGACCTTCAGGTCGAGACCTGCCATCATCATCATCATCATTGTTCTTAATAATCTAACAAGTCTTTTGAACAGCACATTACTTATCGACCCACCGTAGCTCAGTGGACAGGTCAGATCGCTGCTTGAGCTTGCTCAAGCAAGACGTGTTTGTTTCGTGCTCCGTGTGTTGGCATGGACTCCGTGTTTTGTATGGTGAGTGTATAGCCTTTTGATTGATAAGAATACAGAATGAACACAGTAATAGTTCGTAAAAATACAGTACGTATTAATCTCAGAAGCTTAACAAACAAAATTAACACAGTGGCTTTTCATGAAGTAATTGCGGAACAATGCAACTTAGAAGAAACTCAGTTGGAATCCATTGACTTTTGTAATTACAAGAAACTGTGTTATATTAAATGTAAATCTTTGGATGTAGCAGAAGCAGCTATACGGTCGTGCCAAGGTATATTAGTGTATGAAGATGGTGGCATATTGCAAGAATTACCAGTGCAATTAGAAACAAATAATACATTTCAGGCGGTTGTTTTCCCTTTACCATTAGAAGTAAGTCACGATCAGGTAGTCAAAGTATTTCAACAATTTGGTGTTGTAACAGGCGTTTCACACCTCTCGTTCTCCCAATCTCATCGTTTTAAAATATACAATGGAAAAAGAATAATAACATTCAGTAAATTGCACAGGAAACTGCCCCTATTTTTGAACACGTTAGGCATAAATCTTCAAATCTTTCTAAATTTTCATCAGGAAATATGTGACGTGTGTTCTGAATTATGTGAAGAAAAACATCAGTGTGTGAATGCAAAGAGCAATGCATTAAATCGAAAAGATTCCCCTATCTCACTTTCATTTGCAGATTTCCCGAACTTAGTTGCTCCTCGACAAACTAGTGATTTACGTAATGAAGCCAGGCTTCCTGAATCACAGTTAAAAGAAGCAACACAAGTGGTAACGCAAACTGTAGTTGATGCTTCTGGCAAAACAGAAGACAATACAAACAGACTCTCAACTCTGCCTTTTATTCCTCAGAACGAGGAAGGTCAAACTACCAATAGTGCAAACGGTGTATCGACAGAGATACAGGAATCAGTGGCAGCGAAGTCTTCTAGGCTTCCTGAACGTGACTGATTCATCGATTCTTCTTCATTGGATTCATCTAGTGAAACAAGCGTGTCCTTGACACATACTGACGGAAACTTCTCCTCTATTTTTGCCCCCCTTACAAAAAGTGCAAAACGAAAAAGAAGAAAAGCATTGTCGCGTGATAAAAAAAAAGCTCCCTCTCATCTTGTAGTGTGGAACAGGAAAAGCGTGTTACTCGGTCTGAGTCACTGCAGGCGCTAAAAGAAAGATTAAGCCAAACACAAATACTTAGTGGAGACAAGGAAAGTGACAAATTATGAGGGTGTAATAAATAGAATAATTTGCACACAACAAAAAGTGGTAAGAAAAGGTAATATATTTTAATTGTGTTTGAGTTGCATATACAGGGCGATCAAAATGAAAGTATTAAAACAAGGTAACTTAGTGCCATTGTTTGTTATGATCTTAAAGGTCTTAACATTTAACCTTTGTAACACGCAACTCACGCACAAAATCCAAATATGACAACAGTTTTTGAATTTTCACCAAGTGGACGTGGCTTGCTTTCAGGAGGTTTCAGAGCAGGGTTTAAAGCTAAATAATTATAATTTATACTCTTCATTTATCTACAGACAAAATAGGCATACTGCTATAGCAGTTAGAGGTGACTTAATCTTCCGTGACGTGTATTTGCATCCATCTGGAAAGATGATAACAAGTAAAATAAATGACCTGCAATTATGTGTGCTCATCTCCCTTCTGGGAACAATCTCAAAACAGAGAGAGATTTTTTTTTAGGGATGATATAGCATTAGAACTTCAAAGACTCAGTCCTTTACACACAATAGTATGTATGGATGCAAATGCCACCCGTCGCGCGGAAGATTCTAGTCATGCGGATAATATTAGTTTAGAGTTAATTAGACTAACGCAAACGTTTAACTTAATTGATACTTGTCAAACATTACATCCTAATGAATATATGCCGACATATATATATAGTACAGGAAGCTCCCGTATAGATCACATATATTTACCGAAAACCTTACAAGGTGAACTAAAAAGAGTTAATGTTCACCCGATGGCCATATCAGACCACAATGCAGTACTTATGGTAATGGACCATGAAATACATCCCCATTTACGAAGTGACTATGTGTGGTACCAAAATTCATCCATATTTACTGAACCAGAGTTTATAGACATATTTCAAAAATTACTGCAAGAAGAAGTTCGAAAAACATTATATAAAACCAATCCGCCACTGTGGTGGGAAAGGTTGAAGCGTAAAATTAGTTATATATCCAAAACATATGGAAAAGAAAAAAGTCACAATACAAAAACATTAATAGAATATTATTATAAATTATTAAATGAATATAATGCACAAGTGGCTCAAGGTGAAAAAGTATTAGTTCGTATAAAAAGAATAAAAACTATTCTTTGTAATTTGCATAAGAAGTTATATATAGGAACTATAGTGAGAAGTCGCCTTCCTCATATAGGAATACTAGAAAAACCTACGAATTTTCATATCCAAAATGAAAAAAAAATAGCGAAAAAATCATTAATGTTTACATGGATAAGACAGGTAACTTGCATGAAAAAGAAAAAATATATTCAGCGGTTTATAATAATTATTTGAGTTTATTTAACTCACAGATCAATACGTATAGTAAATATAATTTCGATCCTGATCTGCCAAAAATTTCAGAACAATCAAGGCACATATTAGCAGAACAGATCACCAAAAACGAAATACAAGATGCTATAGAAAGTTTAAAAGTAACATCGTCGGGAGGTCCTGACGGGCTTTCCCCGATGATGTATACCTCTTTTAAACAACCATTGATTCCAATTCTACAAACGGTATACAACTATATTTGGAACAATCTAAAATGTGAGGAAAATTTTTGTTTTCTGAGAGGTGTTTTGGTTGGTAAACATCAAACTAACGGTGAAGCGAATAAATATAGATTGATTTCGTTATTGAACTGTGATTTAAAAATTTTGTATAAAATTCTGGCCAAGCGAGTAACACTTACTACTTCTGAAATTATGTCTGACGCACAGGGGGTAATTTCCGGTAGAATAGATGCCACTACCATGCTTTTGCACATAAGAGAGTACATCAGATGTGCTCAAGGATTACAGAAATCCTATGCAATTATGATTGCTGATATGCAAAACGCATTTGATAAAATAAATACAAATTTTTTACGAGCCACTTTACGACACTTTAATTTCCCCACTAAATTCTTAAATGTCATAACATTATTGCAAAGAATTAGGAAAATGTCGATACATATAAATAGGAGAAATTTAAAACCTTTTCTAATGACCAATGGTCTGGAGCAAGGAAATCCTATTTCGAGTATCTTCTTTAGTTTGTGTGTAACTCCTTTAATATTCCAAATAGAAGCAAAAATCTCAGGTCTACATCTACAGAACGTAAACTTTAAAAGTGCAGTTTACATAGATGACGTCAGTCTAGTTGTTACTTCACGGCAGGATGTAATAAATATAACTAAAGTAGTAGAAGTTTACGGACGATTTTCAGGTATACAAATGGATAAAACAAAAACCAAAATAATGGTTTTAAATCCAGAATACGAGCAACAATATGAAGGTCTTGGGAATATAGTAAACCATGTTAAAATATTAGGCATTGATTTCTACAGACAATTTAAGGATACAATCAAGGCCAATGAACGAAGATTGTTGGGAGTCACAGTACATGAATTAACAAAATACCAAAATTGTTTTGAATTTTTAATATCTCGAGTGAGGTTTGTAAACTGTTTTATAGTAAGTAAATGGATATACTTGCTACAACTTTCTCCCCTTTCTAATATAACATTTGCACAATTAAATAAATTCATAGGCTATTTCATGTGGAGAGGACATGTACTGAAGGTGGCAAGGTCCACACTCTACCTCCCTAAGTAGACAAGGTGAGCTACATTTAAAACACATAAAGTTGCAGGGTGACGCGTTGCGACTACATCGAACCATTGTAATGTTACGATCTTCGCTTCCCTCTCTGGCAAAATGCGTATATCGTTCGTTATTGGAAGAAATTTCTATTACTACACCGATCAACATACAAAATTGGTACAAAAAATCCCATACTTATCAGATATATTCCTCATAATTACACATGCATTAATTGATCAAATTCGTATCGTGGATATGAACGTTCGAGAATTGTATCAATTCCTATTGGAAAAAAATGAATATACAACATCTCAATATGCACTACAGTATCCCCACATTCAATGGGACATAGTATGGACAAACTTAAAAGATTTAACTAGAGATCCGAGGTTGCACAATGTATATTTTCAAACAATATATAACATATTAAATTGTAAAGCGATCCATTATGAAAAAGGTATAAATGTTGATGCCAAATGCACTAAATGTCAACGAATGGACACCCTGTATCATAGAATAACTCAATGTGTAAACTTAGACAGTATATGGAACAAATATATACAAATTTTAGAACGTATTACGAGAGATAAGTATAACCATCAAAAGCATATACAATTTGTAATATACCCAGAGTTTAAATATTTCCCTCCAACTCGTCGTAAATTCCTGACGTGGTTTACGGCTCAAACGTTACAAATGCTCTTAATAGAAAGACAGCAAATTACTGCGGAGGAATATGTTTATCAAATACAGGCTCGGTTCTTCACATTACCTGTGCAAGAAAGAACAAAACAATACGCACATTATATAAGAGCTGTAACATAAAAATGAAATAATTTAGTATAGTCTTGTTCCCTTGAGTAAGATCTGTTAACTTGGGAATAAGAAAAGAATTCAGAGAACAATGTAAAATTAAGTGGTCAATGTGTATATACTATTGTTATTCCAAATTGTATATTAATACCACTTGCACTTGCACACTATAAGTTCCGAGGCAATGTTCTAAGTGCACTTTGTTCAAAATTTAACGCACTGTATTATGTATTTTGCAGTAATAAATATATGAAAAAAAGTGGTAGAGCGTTGGCGTATCATTCGGTAGGTCGTGGGTTCGATTCCAGTGGGCGACCATTCTGAAATTTTCCCAGGGTTTTTTCTCAGGCACACCAGGCATATTCAGGGATAGCACCTTCAACATAGGCTATGGCCGACATCTTCCCGAATCCTTTCCCCTCCCCTATCCTGGCCTGAACCTTAGGCGCCTAAAGGTCATAAATGAAATTCAACAGTACATTATGAGCTTAGAACTACTTAAATTTTAAACAGATAGATATAATTATATATTTTTTTTGCAGCACTAATTATGGATATTTCTCTTCCCTTTGGCTTTGGGGGACAGTTTTATAATTATCGATCTAGCACGATGTTGCATCAAATAATTCTAATCAAAAATGTGTGTTTTCTTTTATATTACTAGCACAGACGTAAACTGTACGAAACAGCGTCTTGCATAATGATTTGTTTCACGGAATAATATTATATGATCATTTATTTGTAAAACGATACATTACTTCCTTTCTTAAGACTCAGTGTATAGCTAGCTATAAGTTACATAGGAGACCGGCGTTTTCTTCTCAAATACAAAGAACTATATAAAAAAAATGCCAAAGAGCAAAGCACAACCGCTGACAATACGTGTTGTTTTGCCAAACGAACTGACTTTCGTCCAACTTTCAAGTGGCGCAGCGTTCGCAGCGCCAATCCTGACTCTTGTGAAGATTTTATAACTATGCGTTGGGCTGATGAGTATAAGTCATGGAGACCTGCGTCACGATGTCTTGAGACAGCGTCTCGCCAGTGTTTGTTCGCAGTCAGCGATCAAAACCACTATACCACAGACGTAAGGCTGACGTAACAAGAAAAGAAACATGGAATGAAGAATTACTCTTTCAAGAGAGAAGAATAAGTGTTTGTATTTATATTTAAATACAATTTATTACACAAAGTAAAGTTTAACCCTTCCTGAAATGTGAGTTCAAAAATAAAGTATGCAGTTTTCATAGCTATGTTCTTCTAATGGACCATTCATAAGTCTTTTAAAAATTAAACAATGTTTACGCATGGGGCCGTAGTTTTAACTTTGTGATATAATTTTCAACCACGAAACCTGTTATTGTTATCTTTAAATCTACAAAGAAATGCTATCGCGTTCTCCAAGAAAAGTACTTCCATGTCTCATCATCAGACGACAAAGGCATGATCAAATTTGAATTTCAATAGTGCTCCGGTTTACACCTTCAATTTGCATCTCAGATTAAAAGCGTTTTTGCCTACTTAGCCCAGTATAAATTGGGAAATATAGTGTAGTACCTAGAACAAAAGAAATTCTTGCACAAAGCTAACCAGTGTCCCTTCCAATCTAATTTGTCCCTCCAATAGTTCCCCCATTTAAGACAGTGTTAAAGATCATAACTGATATACTCTGGAAACCAGTGGGAACCAATTTATTTTTCCTCAAAATCCAAATAAAATTTATAGTAATGTTTCTCGAACAAAAACGACCGCCATTTTGGATTCTAAGTAGTTTCATGTTTGCTATAAATTTAGAATCCCTAAAATCCTTTTGTAAAGAAAGTAATTCATATTCAGTCCTCAAAATACGTTTCGTGTGAGCTGCTATACAAAACCTTTATTTTGAAGTTCACTATTTTTGGACGTTGAGATTCGTAATGTCGGGAGGCCGGTATCGTATAATAAACATTTGTTTGGACCAAGATAAGTTATCCAATACATAACACAAGATCAAAAATAAGTTTGGAGAAATTAGTCCTAAAACAGACTTTTAACTGAAGTAATTTAAAATTCTACGCTGAAATATTTTCGGAGTCGCCATTTTGAAAATTGCAGAAATAAGTGTGCTCCTGTGATCGGAATTTCTCGGATTTTGAGTATGTTGCAGTCTAGTGTATTAGTGTTCGTATAACGTAGGGGACGATTTTGTTCCAATTTGTTCTTGGTTCAATGGTAATTCTATCGTACAATACTGCAAAACAAACGTTTGCAAAAGTTTTATTTACCATAACAATGGATAAAATTATATACAAGTATTAATCTGTATTGTGATATACAGTATATAACTTAGATAATCAATTTTGATATGTCAGGGCCAAAAGTTCAGCAAAGACCATGAACAAAATGCAAATTCAAATTCAAATCAATCTTAATTTTTGCACGAGCAATATTTTTATAAAATGTGGGGAGAATAGGTAGTTTTGCAAATATTTCTAATATTTATTTATGAGTAAATTCACACAAATCCAATTGAGTTGGTTGTTTTCTTTTATTTCAGGAATCGTCTCAGTTTGAAGATACAGAAAGTTAGCAACTTCCATTTCGTCGTGCTAGGAATGCACTTTCAAGAAGATGATGCCTTGTTAGCAACGGTCAGCTCGCAAAGGAAAAATTTTGGGTGATGGTAATAGCATTTGAAATTTGAGAAGAATTAAACTTACTTTTTTAGTTGATCAACTTCTCAAGAGGCTTGCTATCCAATTAATGTTCAGCAAATGATATTTGAAAGAGACAATTTGATACTATTAGTAGAAGTTAATATGGGTTTCGTATTTTTGTTTTTATGGTTTAATACAATAAATTCAACTCATATTTCACAGGAAGTTGTATCACCTGTCTTAACATGTCAGGTATCTAAACACGAAATCATATGTCCAGATATCATAACTATTTTCTTGAAAGATTCTCAGCTAACGTTAATTTGTCATAAGGATGAATATCCCGTAAGTTTTCCAAAACATACGTATACTGAAATAATAAGAAGCAAGATTGAGAAATATGTGCTTGTGAATTGTCCATTAACGAATTCAGTGATAAGAATATTAGGAAACAACAAACCTACAAGTATTAGAATCGAGGGACATTCAACAAACACTGACTATAAATGGAAAACAACGGAACATTACTTGTTTTCAGACTTTCAATCTCCACTGGTAGTTATTAGAAATACTAATATCAAAGAATTGCCTGTCAAACTATTTACAAATTCTTTGATTACACTTAAAATATGTTGCATAAACCTTAGCACAATTCCGGAAAGAACATTTGATAAAGTAATACCTTTACTGGGCCTGACAATAGAAAGAACTAATCTAACTCATTTACCGAATTTCATATTTCAAAATTTACCTTTATTAAGGAGCCTTGATCTCTCTTATAATGAATTAGAAAATCTTGAAGAGCATTCATTTGCTGGCTTAAAGGAACTTCAACAGTTGTATCTTAATAATAACAAATTATATAATCTTCCTGCCAACATTTTTGAACCTCTTCAAATACTGAGGTATCTGGATTTAAGTGCAAATCATTTCACAGATATTAGCGAGTTCCTTTGGCCACTGATAAAACTCCAGAATCTACGCGTTAACAATTGTAATTTAAGTCACATTAATACACACATATTCGAACATATGTCAGTACTACAAATACTGCAACTAGCAAATAATCCTTTCCTAAATATTTCAGGAATTTTCACCAACAAATTGTTTGGAACTTATTCATTTCTTTTTTATATAGATTTACAAAATAGTGGCTTAAAAGACTCTTTTCCTCATTTCTTAAGCTCCTCGCCTTACTTGCAAGTTCTCGACTTAAGTAGAAATCAGATCAAAACCTTTTCATCGGCGAATCATCCATATAAACGCCTCAGAAGCTTATTGTTGAACAACAATCTCATAGAAAAATTTGAAATCAATGCTTTACAAAACTTTGATTCTATCGGTAAGCTTGACTTAAGTAATAATAAATTAAAATATTTTGATCCTGAAATATTTAACTTTCGTAATGACTCTGAAAAGTCTCATCAATATGAAATATATGAGTTATTTTTGAGCAATAATCTGTTAGAAGAAATACACCCTACAATTTTACAAAATTTGGTGTACCTCATGACGCTTGATTTAAGCCATAATAAGTTGAAATATTTAGATCCTGAAACTTTTTATGGTCTACGTTGTTGTGAGACTGGAACAACAGAGTCCTATGGCAACTTTTCATTCTTAAATTTGAGTAACAATGCATTGCAAAACATTGATTCAAAAACTTTCCAGAACTTAACTAAACTTTATATCGTTGATTTAAGTTATAATAAACTTAGCGTTTTACACCAAGACATGTTCGTTGGTTCATACAATATTCTTCAACTGAATTTAAGCCATAATAATCTAACACACATTGCAGATTCGTTGAGATCGTTGTCTAAATTACAAGCTCTTGATTTAAGTCACAACAAATTTGAGGACTTACCTCATGAAATATTAGCTTACGATAATGTCAACTTGATAGATTTGGACTTATCGTACAACAACATTGATGAGTTATCTTTCGCTAGATATGACATTCGTACAAGCGGGGCACTGCAAAGACTAACTATTACAAATAACAAAATAAGAATTGTAGAAAAGTCAGTATTCTATGGTTTGCCCAATCTCATTTACCTAAATCTTGCTGATAATATTCTTGTATTGTTGGAGATGGACCCTTATCCGAACTCAAACTTACAGCATCTAGACCTCTCAAACAATTCATTAAGTTACATTCCAAAGAACACTATCTTTCTAAAGAAAATGCATTACTTTAACTTAGCTCACAACCAAATCAAACTAATTCCGTCAGAGGAACTGAGGGTCACGTCCTTTAATTTATCAATTAGTATCCAGAATAACTTAGTAAGATCTATTGACTTGAAGTTAAGGGACTTAAATGTAGGAGATATAGAATCTAATTCAACTGTTAGGTTAAATTTAAACCACAATCCATTTCTTTGTGATTGTCACATTTTCAAGTTTTTAAGGTTGCAAGACAGAGACATCTATATATTACCTGAAGAACTAAATGTAGCTAGAATTACAGCAGACAATTTATCTTGTTCTGAACCCAAGGCTTTAGAAGGAGCTCCGGTAAGCAACATTGAGGATTGGGCTCCGCAGTCACTCGCTCTTTTTGGTTTGTGCCTTTTAGATGATAACACAATTATTACTATTAATAATTAGTTCTTGTAACTGATGAATGAGTTAAACATGCATTGGCACACTCTTTCATTTTAGGACCTTCATGTTTCTGCTCCGTGTTAGATTTATCGTACCGTACACATAGTTCAATAGGATATTTTAAAAATGATAGTAATTTTTCGAAAATCCGTTCAGCAGATACCAGGATGGTACATTAATTAAGTACCTCGGGTGGCTTCCTCCCGCATCCTTTCCCGTACCCTATCTCGACTCGAACCATCGATGTCTAAAGGAAGTAAATAAATCCAACCTGCCATTTATTAAACAACTTCACTGCTTGGATAATCCCCTATCTCTCCCCGCCAGCTCATAACGTATAAATCCCGCACTGTATTAATATTCTATGTTCAATCATTTCCAGAGCTATGTGATACTTCCTCTTAAAATGAGCTTCCAAAGACAGTATTGTCTTTTATTCGTTTAGGATATCTTAAGACAAGTAATAACATGTATCATTGCGTTGAGATATTTAAAAAAAATATACATACAGGAATAATTGTGTAGACCCTTTAATATTTTATTACGTGTATCAATACATATTAATCAATATAGATTACACTCTCAGACTTAATCTTACAGAAAGAAACAAACAAATTGATTTTCACACAATCTCGATTATTGAAGGTTTGACTAAATATGAGCTAAGCAAAATGTGATCATTTCCAAAGACAAACACGCAAAATCAAGAAAATAAAATTGTATTTTCACAAACGTAAAGTAATGCTTGTACGACGTTAGAATTTCTTATGCTTACTTGTTTTATATGCTCTTACTTTATAAGGATCTAGTAGAAATCTGCTTTCTCTTCGTCAAAAACATCAACCACCAAAATAGTCCGGAATGTGTTTGTAAACGCACGTACATCAGTTGCAAAGCAACTGCACTGTTTCACTGCTTCTATATTGTGTGAAAACTAAATATTACTCGTATAGCGTTCATGTAATACCTTAGTGGATAATGGAACTGTGTAATGAAAATTAACATAGTTAAAAATAAAATATTCTTTCAATAGGATGCGAACCAGCGGTATCAGATTTAGGGCCAGAAGTAAAATATTCCGTGTTCCTGCAAGCATAACCGTAGTGTATTGGGGTATTATCATTTCTTTATATCCGACAGTTGTGAAACCTTCTTTGCCCTCATTCCACATATTTACAGATATTGTGGTTAGACCAGTCCCCTACAAATGTTGCTAACCTACTTTGTAGTTCACGTTCAGATCTTAGAATATTAGGGGCCACCCCAGTCCGAATCCGAATCCGAACCTCAGTTTCATGTAAGGGAGTGGAAAACTGAGGATCATGTAAGAAATGTATGAGTTGGTAGTGGTGTACGTGTCACCAAGCTCACCCTTGAACCAAGGATGCAACGATCTTGTTTTTTTGCTGAATTCCAGTTATTTCGAGTTTTCTACAAGGCTAAATCTCTGTTTATTGTTTTCTTTGCTTTTCCGTTTTGCGGAAACCAGATTAAATCAATTTATTTGTTGCTAGCAGGCAACTTCTTCCCTTGTTTCGAAATAACAGAAATTCTTAACTAAGAATGTTGCAGCAACTTTCTGGTACACGGGGTAAAAAAGATGAATAAAATAATTTTGGAGGTAAATTTCAGGTGGGCATAGGTAATATTTCCAGCTCATAAATTGATACGTGTCAGTTTCTCCCCTAAAAGGATGCTGGCCTAATAGACTTGCAGATTTTCCGAAGGAGAAATTTACAGTGTCAGTGACGGAATATTACGTGAAGAATGGTAACTCAGAAATTTTAATTTTGCAGTTATATATGTCCTTAAATTTAAATTAGTCACTTCATAAAATTTTCTGTCTACTTCCTTTGGTCCTTAAAAATGAACACAAAAATTTTATGAACAAGGACCTCCTTCTTGTTTCATATCCATTTGGTTTCCTTGAGGTCATAAAATTATTTACGGAATTACTTTCGGTCCATAGAAGCAGTAGAAAAAATTAGATCTTGCTTTTCATAAGGAAAATACGTAAAAAGATTATGTGGCTTGTTTGTTACTATAATAGTAGTAGAGAACAAAAGTTGATTGATAGGAAAGTTATCCTACCTCCCTGGCGGATAGAGCTACTTAACTATCTACCTTACATCTAATTATAACAACATTAATTATAAGCATATCCATATAAGGTGAAGTCGGTTTTCCAATTTCTACAGTACATAGTCATTCGTTTCCCCTTGTACTAAGCTTATCTCCCTTTGGAAAATATATTTCACTGATAAATTCCTCCCTGAAACTTGTGTGCTACAGTACTTATATAAATTACATCACCTATAATACCCCCTCGACTGGCTAAAGGAGTTAATTCGTGCATTGCTTGAATTGTTGCTGGAGTTTCGTGCATAACATCGATAAACACCATTTAGTAAAAAAAGAAAAGAAGAAATGAATACGTATTTTCTGTCGTTCATCCCTCGGTACGCCAAGATCGGGTCAAAAATGACCAATACACTATACAGTCAAATTATTATTTTTGTCCATTAGTCATTAAATGGAAGAGTGAAATTCTGTGTACTCCGCATACTGTCAGCAATGTAATCGCTTCATTTGCAAGAATCAGAATACAATAGATACGGTGTGCTTTACATGTGAGAGTGAAAGAGGAAGGTAGTTTGATTCTGATAGTTTTATATGTCGTACTTTATATGTGTAAATAAGTAAGAGACTCATGGTACCTTTATTTTTGTGCAGCCATGAAAATGGTTGCAAAGTTAATATGATGTATTAGTTTTTTCTGTATGTTTCATTATTTTGTAGTATCTACTTGAAAAAATAACTATAAATAAATACAATACAATGCAATAAATACTATACAATGAATACACCCATACTCTAAAATACCTTGATTTTGAACAAGTACTTTATTTCATAGGAGAAATATACATGCTTCGAAAATTACTCATCTTGACGCTCCATGAGATGAAATTATCTTGGCGTTCCGAGGGTTAAGGATCATTCATCGTGATTTTGTCATATATAAACATAATTTAGGAAAAAGAAAAATATACAAGAAAAATGAGCAACAAGAAGAACTCTCACAAATGTAGGAGTAGACTTGCACTAGGAAATATGTCCTTCAAACTTCTGTTTGGATGCAATTATTGTTTGCCGTTAATACCGTAATTTTGAGTTTCTAATTCACGTATAGATAGGGAAATTATATACAGCGGGAAAAAAAGTATTTGGACAAGTTCGATAAAGAGGAAGTCAGACTATCACACGTAAAACATGGACCATTTCGAAATCTCTTGCCCTTTTATGATAATCTGGGTGCCTTAGATAGAATACTTAAGAAATAACTAGGAATCGATACACCTGGAAGGTAACGATAGTAATGATTTTTTTAATTTCCCTGTTACATTGTCTTGCTTGATGTATTTGAAAAAATGACAAAATCTTAATAAAGTTTAGTTTGACTAACTCTGAAGTGAAGCTTTGAAGTCAGAGTATACTAAATTCAAGTATAAACAATCTGCTTTCAATCGTTATTATTTCGGCAAGTCACTGAGAACATAAAAAATTTACACTAATACACGTTTATAAAAATAGAAATGTAGACATTTTCTCTTATTATCTTTTGTTAGTTCAAGTTAGTTGAGAAAGAACAAGAGATGGTTATTTGTCCAAGATATATTTAGGTTTTTGGGTAAAAAAGGTTGGCAACACTGGTTAGAAGTGAGCATGTTGCAGTTTAGTATACTGTGCTTTCTCTCTAAAAGTAGCGTCATCGAACAACAGCGTATATGAATAGAGCATAGCAACGAACTTATACAAAGTTCGCAGTTTAGGAAACAAACAAACAGCGGATATGAAACTTGGAATTTTTTTTGTTTTCAAAAAATTGTGATGAGTGTTGGGTTAAGAAGAAAATGTATGGGAAATTGTTTAATATCAATTTAAGTGTAAAATGCAGGGTATAAGTCACAAAATTTGTAATTATTAATTTCCAGTTGGCGCTAATGTTTTCCGCTGCCTGGTATGCCACTGTACGACGAATGTTCTTCAGTTGTTTCCCTGTGTGACCAGTGATTTCAGTTTAACAAACCATGAGCTATAAAATAAAAAAATGAGATAAGCTTATATTTCGTCTATTAATAATTTCTGCGTAACGATTAATCGTTTGATTAAGGTAGTAGGTATAACCACAATGAAAAATGCCACGTTTACAAAATTTGTATTTGTTTTACATATATTATGGTTCCTTCAATTTTCACCACGAGTTTACGATCGGCTCAGCTTCTATAAATAGTAGCCAAATAGATTGACTGTTACAATGTGTAGTTCGAATAGCTGAAATTCAGTTAATGTATTTAGTGTACAAGGGTATTTTGTCTTATGCCTACTTATGTTTTCAAGGCTCTCTCTCTCTATTTTTTTCACTTTAATTACGATTTCTAACATGCATTAGGCGATCGTAACCTTTAATTTCCTTGCGCACAAAAATATTCGTTGGCATGGCAACGGTACTGCTACTTAGTATGTCGAGTGTATGACGGCAGGTTAGAGTGTTAAGTTAATATTTCTCACGCTGTTTTGATTCTAGTTCTAGGTAATCTTTACGTGAGTGTCCTTGGTTATCGCCCGATATTTCTTAAGCATTTACAATAACAACAAAAATCTTTAAGTGCATAGACCTGCCTAAGAAAAGAAGAACCTTGTTTTCTTAACTAGGCGTATAAATCTTATGCAAAATAATGATGAAACAAACAAAATTACGTTAAAAACCTTAGGTTGCTTTATGAATAGCTTATACTAACTGGTGAGTTACGTATAGTGCAAAGGTCCATTTTATTATGTCACTGTAATATATTCCGGCTCATGGTTTAAGTGATTCCTTGTCCATTCACTTAATGTTCATATCAATATTAAGTTCAGAATCAATGATACAAAGGCAATAATTATTGCAAGATTGATTGAAATCCACTCTGCAATGTGGGAGTGAACAGTATTGGACACTGCTCCTTGAAATGGGACAGTGTGCACACTCGAACGGTAGTTTCTCTGGGACTTCGACTTTCGTATACCAAGAGATAGGAAATAGCATTTGAAAACTTTCATGCTCGTTTGTGTGGTGCAGGGGTACCTGCCTTGAACGTGAAGTTATTTAACCTTATTTAACATCCAAGGATAACTCTAACACGAGATATCTTATTGTCTGAAAATTGTAGATAGGTATCTCAAACTCAGAGCAGGTTATAGTTACCTTGTACTGTGGTCTAGTTAAAATTGTGTCTGTGAAATTTAGTCGGTGAAAAACATTCAGTCCTTTTGAAGAATGCATTTCAGTTTACAAAAACGATCGTATTTTTACTGTTTCATTTCTGATTAGAGCAAGCATGCATTGGTATTCGTTTAATTTCTTGTCTTTTAAGGGTCTGGTTAAGCATACAACTTCTGTTCTAAGATCACAGTCTGTAGTTAAAAGATCAGTTACCGGTACTGAGGGGGTATTACTAGTGACTACAAGAAGTTCCTTTATTGGTAGTTGGATGTAACATTCTTCCTCATAATAGGAAAACATAATAGGTTGTAGGTTATACATCCTGTATTCCTTGTCTCGTTTAACTATCGGTAGTTTGACTGCAATCAGTGCTGTTGAGCATGAAATCACACATTCTAATATACGGAAATTATACAATCGAGAAGAATCGGCAGTTTTTATGGCAAATCTGTAGTCTGTTTCCTTTAGTCGATCGGTCACTAAGGAAAGCATTTCAGATGTTTGTTATGTTCCATAAGAACGGGTTTAGTTTCTGGTTTTGACATGCGGCCACTAAGATTTCAAAATCACGTGCGGAATTTAATCGCTTGCTTCGCATACAAGTTATCCAATCAATATTTCGAAAGTGTGTATTTGCTTAATGATAGCCTCTTAATTTAGAGGAGTAAAGAAAAGCCTTTTGGTGTGCATTTTCGTAAGATACACCAAACAATACCCACTGTTTGGGTTAACTTGATACAAGTTACACTGGCATACCTCATCTTCCATTAAATCCCAGTTCATACTCTGCGAAGTAGTTCCATCGTAGTCAATTTCTGTAACTACTGGAAGTGAGGAGTCATACAACAGGGGTTCGGATAATTTTACAATATATACACCAGAATGGAAAAATGTAGGGATGTCTAATCTTAATATTCCTGGTACACAAAGCAATACTACAGCTAGTTATATGATGCAATACGATGGAAGCAATACTTCATTTTGATCAAAAAAAAATATCTTCTTGGTATCTTAGGTGGGGGTAAGCAAAATAAAAACATCCGGGTTTCTCTCGGTGTGTCCATTAGCTGGGGTATTTGAGCGGGTCTTTCTTACTTCTTCCTTAGAAATAGCCAAATTCTTTGTAGGCAACAATAATAACACACACAACTTAAAACGACTAGCAACGCGAGAGCTAATATTACATAACTTACTTATTAGGTGGTCATGTTGAACAAAGAATCTTCTGCTTTTACTTTCGGTACGTCCGCGGTAAACAATAGTGGCCAAACGTGCTCTCTGGATCTGTACGTGATCGAAGAAACGACAAAAGTGAGTGATATGTTCCAAATATACAAAATAGTAAAATAAGGTCTGGGTGAAGTAATTTTTGAAACATGTACTGTGAGACTTTCTTCATTTGTAGTCAATTGGAGGATGTTTTCTGTATTCATTTCCGGGGTAGACAAAGTCCAATTAGGGTTAATAGCTTGGTCAATGGATTCAAACTCTGGAAGTTGCAAACTTTCAGCTTGAATACGTAATGAACCAATTTTGGACCATGAAGCTGGAATTAACGTTTTAATTTGAACGTTGTGAGCTGCTTCTCCTGCGCAGGGAAACAGTTTAGGTATTTTAACATCGTTTCCTAAGTTCGCAATCAGTTACAGGGTAGATTTAATTCTACTGAACCTGGTCTGTCAATATCGGTTGAAAGACGCTTTACTTTAGAATCGCGTACAACGTCTATGATCTGTGGGGGATGGGTAATGATAAATTTACCTTGGCTGGCTTGGGTCAAAATCAATTCTGTACTGGGATAACATTTAAATTTACAAACTTCCTGATAGTGATCAACTGATGTTTTGTTCCATAAGGCATACATCCAATCTGGAATTAAAACGGAATTTTCGGAAATGTAGGAATATAACATAAGTCGTCCGAGGAAGTCAAACAATTTGTAGCATAGTCATCTCTTAGTAACTAAACCTTTGTTCCTCTTTGTATTATTACAGCTTTCTCATGTTCTGACTGACTTATTCCAACGATAAGGAATAGAACGAAAATATAAAAAATTCACATTAGCATTATCAGATCGTAAGAGTACCTTGAATATTATTGTTATTTCATCAGAAGTAAAATTACATGTAGCGATCTTGATACTTAATGCCTTAGAATCTCACTTGCGGAGATAGTTAATTTATAACCATGTGATGCTACCTTACGACTAATTTGATTCAGATTTTTTTTAGTTTCGGCGGTGAAACAATTGTCATTGGTAATTTAGAGTCTAAACATGCTTTGTGGATTTCGTGACTTCTCTTATCATGAACAACTTGTAACATTAACTTTATGCACGTCATAATTTGAATGGCTTGTGTCATGTTTGTAGTTTGGATTTCGCCATGCCTAATTGTGTTAATTTCGCCTTGCAGTTTTTTCACAACATTTTCAACTTGAGAAAATGTCTTAGAAATGGATGACGTGTATCCATTCATATTTTCATTCAAGGTTATCAAGTGTCGGTGATCAGAATGTAACTGAGCTTTCAGTTTATCGATAGTTCTTGCTAACTCTTCTTGTTTTGTTACATACGGGTCCAAACTTGTTCTGTCAATTACGTCACAACACCATGAGAGGGGTCTTCCAAAATGCTATACCATGCTGGTATCTAACTGCATTTGTATTGTGGCACACCTTAACAAGTCAAGGCTATTAGGGAAACCCTTGACCGGTCTGCCAATTATAGCTGGCAAAGCGTTGGGTTGACGACGCCGAACCTAATCAGAACCATGGCAAAATCTCAATTTTGGTTGCGACGCGAAATAGAGAGACATACGCGGACGACAACCATTGAGGCGTTACCAAAGCTCTAATGAAGTGTTGCCAAAAGATGTTGATCACTGGGATAACGAGTATTGCGCCAGGTGATCAATGATGTATTCACGAATATTTTGTGGTAGAACAAGAAAAGAAATGTTGCACAAATGTGTTCCTGTAGAAGTCCGCCTTGTTCATGGATTCACCTGAAATCGAATTCGGAACACCTTTCAACATTCCTAATATATTCTATTAGTTATAGGTAAAAGTTCACTTCCATGGCAAAGGATAACTCGGTGAATTTGATATAGAATTAAATACTACATCGAGAATGAAAAGGTTGGCATCTTGATCAATCATGATTTACTATGACAGAGCTCTAAACTAACATAAACACAATTTGTAGCATTAGTTGAAAATATTGAATTTAAAATCCTAACATTAATGTTCAATGACTTTCCTTCATTCCTGATATCGCGGTTTCATAAAAGGTCCAGTAGTTGGACATCGTTACGAATATGCCATGAAGTTAGGGGGACTAGTGGGGAGAGTAAGTAAAATTTGAGCGCGAAACGTTAAGACGAAAGACAATCCAATAACTTAGAAAATTTATAAGTCAAGAATTTTACTCACCAGAACCCTATAGTGAAGTCGTCTGAGACACTCGTTTGGACTTCGGGTGGTGGAATGACAAAGATTTCGATGGGTATGAGTATTTAAATGAAGGACATATACTACACCTCGGAAGCTGTGGTTGTATGACAAAACTTTTTGTGAATCTAGCATCTCCTAGTATTGACGTAGTAAAATACGCGACTTTGATTACTTCGCGTTAATTCCGTTATTTGTCATCCTGATATATTATTTTGTTTACTTTGGTTGATAATTATAGACTATTTCTGCCCTGGTGAATTGCACATCTTCCGAGTGATTAGCGTTCTACAGGAAGCCTAGGCGGATCTGTGTGGTTTATATTTTGATAACTTCGTAGTTTGTCAAACCACAATTATCTAGTCAATCTCACCTTCAGTAAGATTTGACGTCGTTGATGTTACAACAGTCTTCCTGTTGTCTTGACTAATTTGTCTTTAGGGACTATAATTACTAATAACTATCGCTTGTGCAAATTATGACATAGTTAGCTCATCCTGTTTATTAAATCTACCCGAAGATAAGCAAGTCTCCTGGCAGAAATGTGAGTCCAAAGCCAAATACTTTTTATAATTAAAAAAATAAAATAAAGTCGCTAAAAATTAGGGAATTAATTTTTGACTGCTACAGATTCTCCCACAGCACGCGAAAATTATCCGGCTCCGTCCGGATGGAGGAACGGGGTAGAAGGTACTTGAGAATCACAACCACAACGAGAACGAGAGGGGAAAATAGGAAGGGTCACTGAGTAGAATTCGGAGGGAATGAAGCAAATCATAGTGTTCAAGTCCGAAAAAATACTGTATGTGTGTGCGCGCCAATATTACAAAGCTTTGAGACTGTACAACAGGGCGCATGTGTAATATGGTGTACTTCGCTACGTGTATGAGTTACCCTGCGGAACTGAACAACGTATGAGAAATATGTAATATTGTCGCCGCTGTCGGTACAAAATATAACAATTGGTGTAATCAAAAGCTCTGCCGCATGCTGAAATGCATAAGAATTTCTAGTCTTCAGTATTAAGAGTAATTCAAAGCATATAATCGGCCTGAGGGGCATATAACGTACATATACAGTGCGACATCTCGTAAAAGTATACAATCGGCGTGAGGGGCATCAGATAAATACATAAATAGAGAAATCTCGTATTTCAAAATTAAAGCAACGTATACAATCGGCCTGAAGGGCATCAAACAAACACATAGACTGAGACATCTCTTACTTTAAGATTGATTAGAATGGCATTACTATATAAACTAAACAACAAAGAAAAATATGAAATTGACAAATAATATTACGCCTGAGGGGCATATATAAAATACAAACATAATTAGACTAGTTGAGCCCGTGATAATTTCACACTTACATTGGTATACAACAAAATAACAAAATGACATGAACATTATGGAGTAAAACGGGAGAAGTCACGAGACTTATTCATATTGTTACATTACAAGTATATATATTTAAAGAAAAGGGGGAGAAAATATAGTTGTACAATTACAAGGGAAGAAAAAGAAATATATGATACAAATAGTTTAATGCCTGAAGGGCTTATAATTAAACATGTGAATATACTGCTCTGCGCCGTACTGATTTGCAACGAATACATACATGACCATTAATTCGAAGTGTTTATTAGACAATTATTATAGTAGTGCGTTGTTCTTAGGGTCCTGCACAACATCGTAATTCAAGCATTGTCATTACTTCTGTTTATCTTCTTTGGATGTCGGAAGAGAGTCGCTCTTCTCATTTCCTGTGGCTAGGTCAGTTACAGAAGTATAGGCTGTGACGTCACCGTCTAGCGAGGTGAGCGTCCTGTGAGAACTAGCATTAAAGCTTGCGGAAGGTGTTGCTGTTTGTCTGCCTTCCCATTATGATGCTCAAGGCGCATGTGCAGTTTAACAATAAAAGAACAGGAGCAATCGGGTTCATTCTCCCTTGGAAATAAAACTATAGTGCATGAATATTCAATAAAACAATAGAATATGCAAATAAAGTAAGAAAAAAAGTTTAAGCGTTCACAATCAATCTCCTTATGTGAGCAGAAATGCAAAAGAAACTTCTTTGCAATGGCAAACCATTATGATAGTTGGGTTGATTGTGCACACTTTAAGTGAACTGACATCGTTCTTCTAATAACAACAAAAAATTTAAAATTACTCACTTTACTCTAATAACAACAAATTTTAATAATTATAGATAGACAACATTTTTATAAAAGACAATTAATAAGTTTTATGAAAGTTTTTACTTTGAATACCATAGTTATTTTGACTTAAACGTTGACTTCCGTTTTCACAGTAAGTCTTTTTAGTACAAGCAATTGACTTGATAAAAAACATCGATTGTAGGAATTTCGAAGTGGCGTATGCTAACTTTAAAATGAAGTCTTTAATCATACAAGAACTTATTTTAATCTTATTTTCGTGATTCAAATGGATAAGAACAAAATAAGCAAACACATACACACACGCATACACACCAAAAAATGTCATTATTTGGGTGTGTTAAGTGTAAAAGAAGAAATGGAAGGCTGTGGTAAGTGTGTACTGTGCTGTTCACTTTTGTGGTCACTTTCTGGACCGACAGCGAAAGGGTGGGATTGCGACGTATGTGTCGTGAAAAATGGTTGGTATATTATAATGTGTAGCCTGTAAGCGTATTGTTTGAGTGATTTTATATTCAAATGTTTAAGTATGTGGTCTGTAAGCATTATTATTTGAATGATTTAATAAGAATTTTAAATAGTTAAACTGAGGTATACTTGCTCAGTTTACGTGTTACTGTACTGGGTGTTCCTCGTGGCTAGGTACACATTTTTAAATATATTAGGCTGCTTGTATATCAATCTGCGTCTCATTTTGCCTGGAAGTAAAAACTAACATACACAGAAAGAATATTAGTGTGGGCAAGATCAAAGTTTACACAATGTGTTGTCCTCAGCTTGAAGAAAAAATGTAAAAGGGTACTTTCGTTTAATCGAGCAAGGAGTGCAATGCTCTATCTTACAGCCCATCGTAGAAATATGGTGCTGTTATGGAATCTTGTCTGGGTACTTCGATTTTGTCCATTAAGACATACATATAATGTACATATTCAAAATCTATAATTCGATTATTAGTATTTACATAATACAATACATATTAACCTAAAGGTAAAATAAAAGTAAAAATACAGTAGCTTTTTAGTCTTTTGCTTAGATTGGGAACCAGATATGTTTTCTCGAATTGTGCTGACTTTTCTTAAACATTATCTGAATTTATCTGCGTGGTTTGGTTCCACTCAATAGACACATACCGGGCTTCATTTGAAAGGTATTTCTGGACCCAGTGTTTCAATATTAAAAATGTGATCGTTGTAAACACGATAGTAATTATATCAAGTAAAAGGGAAATTGTGATTAAGATCCAGATCCAAACTGGTGTGGTTATCTGAAACTAGTACAAGTGTGCAAGGCAAAGTTTTCTCGATTTTTGTCAGTGTACCACGAAACTGGCAGCCAGGTTTGGAATCTCGCTTTCTCGACATTATCGGTTATGCATTGAATACTGGCTTGATAGGTTTTATTATTAACCGTAACGGTGCAGCCGCAAGAAAGTTAAAGTACTAGAACGCCGATGTCTGGTTAGTTATGTAAGGGAAATTCTATGTCGCTACAGACAATCTTGACCGTGTAATGGCGTTGTAGTAGAATCTGTACAGCGGTATAATTCAGTGACTGAAAATCTCCACAAAATCCAAGTTTAGACAGTGGTAATGGACATGTGCGGATTGAGTTAGCATTGTTTTGAATTAATGCCTAAATGTAAGGGAGCATTGGAATTTCCATAGCATTTATGTGTCGGAGTAAACATATGTTATCTGTGGCCAGATTACAGTCAGAAGTTCGGACTTCATTTGTTTTTCTATCCAAAACAATATGTTTCACCGTGGGGGAGATGAAACAAACTTCATCCACGTGAGTGAAAAATATCCGTTGTAATTTTAAAAATTCGTAGCTCGTACTTTGAGTTTGAATAGGAATTTTCAGGGCAACTAGTGCATTAGTGTCTGTAATAACACATTCTGTTAATAGGTAAGTGAACAAAGTCGTGGAGTCATCTTGTTCAAGTGCTATCGTTAAATTACCGGTTTCTAATTTACGTTTCACTACTTCAAATATTTGGGTTACGCGAGTAATGTCCCATAGAGTTGAGTCCAGGGTACGTTGTTGGCACATATTTGTTAATTGCTTAAATTCTGATTTATTTTGTAAAATCATCTTTCCTGTCCATAAAATCCACTCTGTATTGTGAAATTTATGGATTCCTTCAATCAGTGCCTTGAAATTCTGTTGGTCATGAGAAGTTATTTCGCGTGAGGACGGTTTACATGTACTAAAGGGTATCCGGCGGTCGGTTCATCCAAAATTAGATGATTCGGATAAACTCTAGAAGGCATCAGCCTCCAGTCAATTTCGCTGAAGACGGTTTGTTCATATTCAATTTCGGTGATTACAGGTATGGAGGAAAAATAAGGTGCTGGGGGAGATAGTTTAACTAATAACATACCTGGGTAAATCATGGTGGTTAAATCTAATGCATGAGTGGTCGTTACTGATATGAGGCATAAAATAACTAGTCACAAGGGAATTGGACTACGGATTGATTTACAATCGCGCGGTGGTAGGTTTCCGGTACTGCGCGGAATAATAGGTGGGGTTGTTAATTTTTTAACAGAAGACTGGTGTGTCATTTCCACTTCCGTATATTAGATTCTGTGTCTTAAAATATCCATAACATTTTCCAACAGACAATAACAAATTCAAAGAGCTAAAATCAACAAAAAAAAGGGTTAATACGGTGTAACCTATGACTTCTGCGGATTGATATATAAGTTTTTTTGCTTTTACAGAGGGTACTTCAATTAAGAGTACTGGCCATATATAACCTTTAACCCGGTATATAACCCATGGTAAGATCAAAGTAAGGAAAATATTCCATATGTACAAAATTTAAATGTATAGTGGTCATGAAGTAAAATTGGAAAGATGTATGGAAAAATCGTTATTTTCGACAGGGGGTTAACTTAGGTATGTTTAAGGTCCAATTCTCATTTATTGCAGGGGATAGGGATTCAAATTCAGGATGTTGTAAGTTATGTGCATCTAATCTAAGGTCTTTAATTTTGGTCCATACTGCTGGAATTAAAATTCTTAATTGTAAATCAGTAGCACTGTCGGAAGTTCACGGAAACTGTGTGAGTATTCGAAAAGTAGGTCCAAGCTGTAGTTCACATGCACATGGCAAAGTGACTTCCAAAGATCCGGGTAACTCCGGTTGGACTGGGAGAAACCTCGTTTTAGATTTACAGATTGCTCGGATAATCGAAGGCGTGTTAGTTATCAAATAGCGGTTTGAATCAACATGAGTGACAATCATTCTTGTGGTAAAAACATTCGTAATTGCATACTTGATCATAATATTCGACCATGATGCCGTTATGCAAGGCATGAATCCAGTCTGGGTATGAAACTAAGTTTTCTGATAAATATGGTATGTAACACAGAGTGTCAGATGCCGATAGGCAAGTTTGGACATGTTCGTTTCGTAATACGCGTATCCGGTGGAATTGCTGCACTATAATTGCTGGTTCGTGTTGTAGAATATAAGTCTGATTTCTCCAGTGGTATGGAATTGTGGTGAATCTTTTCAAAATGATAGGGCCGTCGTCTTTTACTATTAGGACTTTTGTAATGGCCATCACCTCGTCATTCGAAAAATGACACGTATTTGACTTTATTTGATAATGTTGGAAGAAATTTTCTGAGGGAATTGCTAATCTGTAACCGAATGAGGCGATGCGAGATCTAATTTGAACTAAATCACCTTGTAGTCTGATAGGTGATACTAATGTTAAAGGCAACTTTGACCTGAATTGATTGAATGGTTAATTTAATTAGTGTTAATAGTGTGGCCTGTGCGTGTTGAACCTGTTGTATTTCCTGATCGCGAATTTTATTGAGTTCTTGGTTTATAAGTTTCATGTCTCTCTACCTGTGCGAAGGTTTTGGCAATGGATTCTGTATACCCTTTGACATTTTGAGAAAATGAAATGAGGTGGCACTGATCTTCATGTAACTGTCTTCGTAGATGCTCTACTAGTGAGGTAAGATCCTTTTGTTGAGCAATATAGGGGGCCATTTGGCGTCGTGTAACAATGTCACAGCACCAATGGAAAATTTTGCCTAAAATGTTAAAACTCTGTTTTTCCTGTCCCTATTGGTTACATTAAATTTAAACGAATTGGAACGAATATGCATGTTCAGAACATTTAGCAGTTGACTAGAAGTTTCTAAGAGTGGGCAAACGGATGGCATATAAAAATTTTTGAGGTTACAAAACTTGTGCAAATGCTTATTCTCTAAATCAATCAAGAGGGAACAGATATTAGTGTTTGCCGGTAGATTAGCGGTATAGTATGTTCATATGGTATCTTGTTTAATGCTTGCCTCCAAATTATTCCGCTATTTATGGCTACATCAGTCTTTGAAAGCTGAATGATTAATAGTAGGAAGCATGGGGATGGCCACTGCATTCTGTTTGTCTCAAAAGAAGAGGTGATAAAAATCCTAATAATTACAGTTTTTTTAAAATCGATTTTACATTAAAATATTATTCTACCTGAGGGGTTGGTATTTTACTTTTAAGATCAGAGAATTTGGGGGACTTAAAGTTAACTCAATCGTGAACTCGAATCTGAATTGTAGTTTTGCTCTCCTAAACATGTGTTTGATTTTAAATTTTAGACATACTAGCCAAATTTGAAAATGTAGATACGATTTTGTCTGGTGATATTTTGTTTTTGCGGTGGCTGTGAGCAGTTGTCTGTATTTCGACGGGAAAATACCCTCGTGTATCTTCGGCGGAATATCCGTCAAGCAAGAGTCAATTGTTTCTGTTGCCAATTTGTAATAAAGGCTAATACATGTGTAGGGGTTTGCCTTTCTTTTGATTGTTTTTCCGAATGAATTTGAATAGGTAGTTGAAGTTCCATAGGATAAGTTGAATCTATATAGTTCATATTTGTCTAAAAATGGATAGTCATACTTACAGTTGTCAACTAAGGACTGCTGTATAGGTTTTAGTTACCTCTGCAGTGCAATGGACTTCCAGTTTAAACTATAAAGGAAGCGATTAAATCAAATTAGGTCGTGGAACTTGTATTATTTTCAAAGGTTTTATATATAATGGTAATTAAATAAGATAAATAATGTGGATACACGTTACGCTTTAGACTTCGATGCCACTTTCTTCAGATTTCATTTTCGAGTCGGATTCAGAAATCATCTCAGTATAATACCAATAACTCATTTTACTAAGTACAGGAAGTACACATATTCCTGATTCGGGAGGGCGTTGTTTTAGAAATGGACAGGTCTATTATTGTACCATGTAGTGTGAGAGATCTGAACATCCCATATCATCAATGTCGAACATATGTGCTCTAGGAAACATCATTTGAAATATACCTGCTAATAGCAGGCTTAAGCAGTATAGCGTTTGGCCAGGACGTACACCAGTTTGTAGAGATTGGACAATCGAAGTCATATCGTCCTGTCCTGAGTTCCATTCTACTAGGGTATTTTTTTAGATAATTCTGATATCGTGCGTACGCGTGAGCGTAAAGATATTTTGCAGGTTCTGGCATTTTGTTTATAAAGTGCGCTAAATGTTTGGGTTGATATTTCCAATTAGGATGTACAGGCATAGTGTCAATTTCTCCTGATTTCCCATATGGAATGGCTGACTTGTTGTTTTCTTACAAGAACTGAAAAGTCAATGATCCATCTGGTCAGCACAATTTAGATTACACAACTTGGTTCTTATTATTTACATGTAATTTGTTTCTATTTATCTACAGATTTTTACTTTATACCTTATGTTCTCTTGATTTCTAAAGTTTAATTATTTTATACTTATTGTTTACTGTAGAAATTGGTATTGGTGGGGTGAACAAAGTTTCATGCAGTTCTAGCAAACCTTTATCAGTTGTAGCAACTTTAGAAGTGTTTAAAAACAAAGTTTCGCTTAGTTCTAGTATACTTTTATCAAATGAAAAAAGTAGAAGTTAAAATATTTTGTTCCTTTAAAGTTAGTTAGATTCATTTCTTCTGTGTCTCCTTTTTACCCTTTTTCCTAGTTACGGGATTCATTTCTTACACCAATCTCACGTCGTCTGCTCTGTCCACCAGAGGTTCTTGGTTCGGACCATGATGATTTACGGGGTCTTCGTGAATTTTGGGTCTGTGCGCGATTGGGTTTCCTTGTTCTCGTAGCATTTCTTTTGAGTGGTTTGCCGGATTCGAATAACATTCACGCGCGTAATGTCCAAGTTTAGAACAATAAAAGCAAATTATAGGTTCTTTCCTATTTGAAATTTGTAGATTTCTAATTCGTTGAACTAAATTTAAATTCTTGAGTCCGAAGAATGTTCTTTTCCACCGTTATTTCCTGTCGGCTTGCTGTAAACAGGATGGGTCATTTGATCAATAATATTCTTGTTCTATATAGAGCGTTCTAGCGTTCTTAACTGGGATTGGTAACGTGCGCGGTCAAAACGAAGCATGTGTTTCCTTAGTATTGCATCTACAGTATTGCATTCTTGGCGAAGAAGATATTCTAGGAGTGGAAGATCGACTTCTTTTAGAATATGCTGAATTTTTTGCTCATCTTTCATCTTTGGATGAACTCGGTTACATAATCGTAGGATAGCGTACAAATACTCAGAAACAGATTCAGTTTCCAGCTTCTTTCTGGAAAACAAAGCAGTGAAGGACTGCAGAGTTAGAAAATTTTTTTCTTTAACTCTGTTACAAACTCATCAAAAGATTCAATGGCATCTAGTGCTATTTGGAACGTATATTAATAATCTTTTGCACAACCGTCTAGATAAGCTAATAAGCAAGTTTTCGCTTGTTTGTCGTCCCAGCCGTAAATATTTCGGGCAGTCTGGAAACGATCTAGGAAATTGTCAATATCATCGGTTGTTCGAAAATAGAACTTTTCTATAGGTAGTTTTGGAACTTTATTACTAATCATAATGAAATTTGATGCACCAAAATCGTGATCAGACATCTTGTCTCTTAGTTATTCTTGAAAAATTTGTTCGTCAATGTCACAGGTTTTCCTTTACATGATGATCTTAAATGATAGCTCATTCAATCTTTTTACATATATTTAATCTAACTACCTTTAAATTTAGTTTCTTAAGTAATCAACTTGCCTTTTCAATGAAAAGGTTGATTGTTGACGGAAGAAGTCTATCCTTCAGTTTCTATATGAGCTTCTGAATCAGTTTGGCTGAAATAAATTCAAATTATTCTAAATTTTTGATGTATTATTACTCTAACTTTTAATTAAAACTGTTTGTTTTGTGTAAACAGTAATTAAATTGTTTACAATTGTTTTCATTTTAGACTATACAAAAATAAAAATATTTTTTTTGGGGGGGGGGGACTTTCGCTTTCCTTCAATATAGTGTATCACCTGTCTAAATTGGCTTAGTCTTCAACATCGTTCTATTTTATGGTGTTACGATAACTTAACAATCTCTACCGAATGTGCTTCCTGGGGATTTGTTCTCGGTATGTACTCATTCCATTCAATTCCAGAATTGAGAAACTAGCGGCTATTTTATTACTATCCTCGTTTCGTTATGGTATTTCTGATGAGCTTTGGTAAGATGATTTTTTCATTTCTTTACATACGCATCAGTATATGTGTATGCTCGCTTACGTTCTCTTTCTGAGATCATACTGTTCACGGGCGGTGATGAATGTTTTGGCGGGGTAGTACAACTTCAGATGATGTACATTTACAATGAAACGTTTTGGATTTCCCGTTAGGGATTGAATTTCACATACGTTGTTAGTTCTCACCTCAGTTTCCCCGGAATGGACCTTTGTACTTATTAGCAAGTTTAGTCGATAATCCGAATTTTCGAGTATATATTTGCATCAAAACTAACTGTCCTTTCTGAAATGTATGCGGTTTACGTTTACTGTCTATGATCTCCTGTGCGTTTCGGGGGGTGCGTTAGTACAACTTCAGATGCTTTACAATTACAATGAAACGTTTTGGATTTCCCGATAGGGTTTCAAGTTCACATACGTTGTGAGGTCTCACCTCAGTTATCCGGAACGGACCTTCGTACTTATTAGCAAATTTGGTCGATAATCCGATTTTTCGAGTATATGTCCACATGAAAACTAACTGTTCTTTCTAAATGTATGTGGTTTACATTTACTGTCTATGATCTCCTTTGCTTTGGTCTGCGCGGCCGAAAATCTTTCTTTTGCTAATTTTTGAATGTAATCGAGGTGTTTGTAGAGTTGACGTGCAGTAGGCTCTTTACAGCTGTAAGGAACTTCAAGAGGTAACACTGCTTTTCTCCCAAAAACTATCTCGTACGGGCTGAGGCGTCTGTGGTAATTTTTCGAGACATTATAGCAGTATCTGCACAAAAATGCGAATTTTGACCAATCTCTGATTTTTTAAAAACATATTTCCGTAGGAAACTACCTAAAACTTGAATATGCCTGTCAATAAGACCATTGCGTTTTGGATGGTAACTGGTAGTGAAGTTGTGTTTGTACTGTAAGATTGATGAGATCTCTTGCATTAACTTAGATGTAAAGTAAGAGCTGAGATAACTGAAATTCAGGAACTCCAAATTTACAAAATATGTTTCTTACAAGAAATGTGGCAACGTTTTTAGCCGTAATTAAACGAAGACGACGGTCTATAGCAAAGAGTGATAAGTAATCACTAGCGCAAATGATGTATTTATATCCAAAACTGGATATTAGCGGACCATAACAATCTATGCTTATACTTTGGAAAATTCTATCCACCGGTAAAGGATAATGTAGTCCGAATTTACGAGAAGTGTCCTCGTTTGCGTACTGGTATTCTTTACAACTGCAAATGAATTTTTTATGTTTGTACCCATCTTGGGCCAATAATAGCGTTCTGCTATTCGTCCGAAACATTTAGCATAGCGGAAATATGCACCTGTTAAAGAGTGGGTGTGGTTTTCATGTAATAAGTAGCGAATAAGACGTTTTGGAATAACCATCTTGTATTCTTTTCCGCAGCGACGATATAAAATACCATCTTTGGGATCATAAAATCTCAAATCCAATGCGGTTGGGTCTTGTTATTTTTTCTCAATAATACTTTTTAGTCCTTCATCTTTTTGCTGTTCAGCAGAAATGAATTTCATCTTTTCTGTCAAGACAGTATTGATTTCAAATGGGTCTTCTCTGAGTTGTGATTCAGAGGTGATAAGGGGTTGGGTGGGCTGTCTAGAAGCATGTCGGTTATATAGTTACATTTCCCACTTAAATTTTTTATTTCAAAATCATATCCTTGAAGACGAGGTACCCAACGGAGCACTCGAGATTTTTGGTTTTTGCATGTACGTAGGAAGCAAATACAGGCGGAATCAGAGTATACTGTGAACTTAATATGAGATAAATACTGATTCCAGTTCAAGACAGCCTGTGTGAGGGCTAATCCCTCTTTCTCCGGGATTGAGTATTTACTTTCGGGACCAGTCAACGTTCTCGAATAATAAGCGATCACGTGTTTCTGTCTATCTTTAACCTGCTGGAGGGAAGCTCCAATTCCGGTGTCGCTTGCATCAACTGTAGGTAATATTGGGTTAAAAATGCAAGTATACTTTTTTCGCAGAGTTGTTGTTTCAATTTATCAAAAGCTTGCTTCTGTTCTGTACCAAAAACAAAGGAGGTATTGGCTTTAGTCAAAGTACTGAACGGTTTAACTATTGTGGAAAAATTCTCGATATATCTCCGAAAATAACTCACGGATCCAATGAATGAATGATGGGATTTGAGCGTCGTAGGGTAGTTTAATTTCTCAATTTTACTTTCTCCGGATCAGATTTTAATCCGTAATTGCTAGCTATATGTCCAAGTATGGGTGTTCTGCATAAGCAAATCTTCACTTACTTCGGTTCAAATTTAAGTTAGCTTCTCTTAGTCGCTGAAAGGCTAATTCAAGTCGTTTTAGCATTTGAGAAAGTGAGTCACTCCAGATTAATAAAGCATCTAGTAAACAGCCATTATTTGCCATTTTAGCAATTTGTACCTTTAACCTGTTTCCGGAATTATTCGGGATTTGTGTGGTGAATGAGTGACCATATTCTCTTTAAGCTCTAGTTATTAGTCTGCGAATTTTAAATTTAAGTAACACTAAACAAATCTGAAATTGAAATAAAGTCCAAGTATGAATATATTTCTGTTTTGCACCTTGAACCAAATTTTCTGTAGTGTCATTCGGAAATACTCGTTTGTGAAGTTTCGGGGATGTTCGCAAGACAAAGGTTGATAATAGTGTTTTCCGATGATGTAATTGTCTTTAACGCGTGTAGAGACATACGTGGTTCAATTGAATTACCTAAGTTTCGTCTAGGTAGGGACAATTCCAAAATATTTTAAGGATTTTCGTACAAGGAGAATAATTGCATATTGGTAGAATTTATTCTAAGTAAGCTACTTACTTCACTATTTACTTTGCACTAGGTTTTCTTAATGAACTTGGTCCGGTTTGCTAGTTGAGTGCCAGTTTTTGTTTTATTCGTTCCATAAAGAGATAACGACTAATGTAAATTTAGATTTTTTCTCTGCCGATCATGACCTTTTTTAAAAATATTTATGCCGCTTTCATCTGATTCTTCGTACTCAGGGTCTAAGTAAAACCAATTATAGATTTGACTTAGTACTGGCATAACACATGTTAATGAACGGTCATTTTTATAGGCTTCGTACGGACAATTCCATTTTAATACATGATAAGGATTTATACTAACGTAGTCGACGTCATGTATATCTTGCACGATAAACATAGGGAAAAGCGTTTGCGCGATTCCGGCCAATAATGGCGTTGCACAATACACGAATTGTCCTGGGCGAATATCTACTTGCATTCTTTGCACTGCTAAGGGAAAATTAAAATATCCTGTATCGCAATCAATTTGAGTAACAGCTGTGAAATGATCACATCGCTTTCGAGCGTCACGATACAAATATGATTGTGGCACAACCTGTGTAACTATATCGTACGCTAACCTGGGCGTTTCATTGTAGCTATTGAATTGTATTGTTTTGAACTCGTTTTATCTCAATGTAAAACTATAATTGTTTCCATAATATCCAATAGTACTGAATAAATTGGCGGTGTTAGGGTCTAGCAGTCTATTCACTAAGTTAGGCTCTTGCATTTCTACTGGTAAAATATTAATGATCGTACTTCTCTATTTACTAATATTTTTATCAGTGACAAGCAGCGAAATTTGTCAAACTTCAAAGGTAATATTGGATCCTTGTCAATACGTAACTCATCAGTTTATTCATATTTTGAGAACCTGTATAAGAACTGCAATTATGTTCCAATAGGCATTAGATTAAACATCATTATTTCATATCTGTATATACATAAAATCAACTAGTTTACTTATAGTTTCTTACAGCATATTATTACATATTATTACTAAGGAATACATTGACAACGTTATGCTAATAGAATAAGTGCTAGTGTTTAATAAACAATACATAAAAGTGGGGGTAACAATACATAAATGTGGGGGCGTGAAGTTGTTCCATTTCCATTGTCGTATACCTGTTCCGTTTACTTGGCTGTTTCCTTAATTGCTGTTTTCATTTGGGTATGCACTGCTATTACGATGGCTTTCCTTACCAGGAGCAGATTTAGTTTGATTACACATAGTATACTTCTGCTTATTGGACTTCTGTCGGTTCGAATTTCCATTTTGTGCTTGACCTTGTTTACGAATACGATAGTTAGCGGAATTCGAATAACATTGCCGTCGTATGTGACCAATGTTTCCACAGAAAAAGCAAACGATTGGTTTGTTTCTTTCAGAATTTTTTAATTTCTCATTGCTTTGGTCAAGTTGAATTTTCTTGGACGACGATGTTTCCTATACATATTTTGTTTAGGGCTGGAAAATTCAAGAATGGGTGAATGAATTGTATTGTCTACTGCACGGACGTTGGAGTGATAACGTGCTTTTTCATAGCGTCATTTGTTTCAGTAACTCGTTCACTGTTTTGCAGTCCTTTTGCAAGAGATATTCAAGCATCTGCGGGCCGAGATCTTTTAAAACGTGCTGCAGATTTTGCGTCTCACCCATCTTAAGGTCCACTCGTTGACATAGTCTTGTAATAGTATAAAAATATTCTGCGCAACTCTCTGTATCTAACTTCTTTCTAGCGAAAAGTGTGGTATGAGGATCAGAATTACTGGATGGCACTTTCCTGAAATTTCTTAAAAAAATTAAAATCTCCAACAGCATCCAATTCAGTTTTGTTAGTATAATAGAAATCCTTAGCTGGGCCATCAAGAATGCTAATGAAGAAAGAGTGCACGTCTGCGTTTTTCCATTGATAGATAGCTTTTATTATTTTGAAATGCTCAATTTGAGCTTCGGTATCGTCCGATGATCTTCCAAAAATTTATCTAAGGGTAGACTAGGAATAGGGTTGTTAATAGAAACATATCTATCTCCTGACACTTTGGCTTCAGGAACTCTTTGGTTGCAAACGTAGCCAAAACTCTTACAATGCGACCGCGTATGATAAGGCATTAATGGTTTACAACGTAAGTGCAATTTACCTTTAGTTTCCTTCCTTGAACTCGGTCTGTCAATGGGCCGATGAGGAAACAACTAAAGCTTCAGTACCAATATGCAATTATAAGAATGGTACTTCATTGAATGCTGCTTTATTCACTTCATTTAACAATTGCGCCCGTTTTTAGATTTACTCAAAAATGTCAACGTTCCAGAACTTACTTTAGCGACTGTAATCTAGTTCTGACCATGTACTTATCCATCATACCTCCCTGAATAAAGAAGATGGGGTCTTCCTAACTCAATAGGAAAAATTACTCGAACTGTTGCTCACCGCCAATAAGCAATCAACAATTATTCTTTCTAAGTAACTGCCAATGGCGTGGAACCACTTAAATTGATAGCTGATAGTCCGTATTACGCATGGGACACAATGAATTATCTAAAATGGGGTAAGGTTGAACTGATACGCTTTATAAAGTAAGCTAGACTGGTACGTAGTTAAGCTATTTTTTAAAAACAACGGGTTGTTCAACGAAGGTGTATTTTATATAAGGGGAGATCTCCTTCCGGCCTAGTATTATGTAGGAACTAGGGCGTATTGGCAAGCATTTACAATTGTATGTCGTATATTATTGCCTACGTTTTGTAACGACAGTCATTAGTTTCGCATGTGTATGTTTTATAAATATTTCTTACGTTCCCTTTTGTTTGTGTGTTTTAGTTTCCAACTAAATTAATACGATGCCAATGCACGAGACTTCGGTGCACCTGATTGACTATCTGCAATAATTAGATGCAATAGCTTTTGGGTGTGCTGGCGGATCGGATATCGTAGTTATTGGGCACAAAGAGCATGAAATATAGCTGGTGAAGAAAACTGTTTGTTTTGGCATACGCGAAAACAGAGACGAACAAAAACAACGGAACGGTTGTGATGGGATACATACTACTGTAGGTAGTCCGGAGACTATGAACTTCCATTTTTTGCATTGACTTACACGATACGAACATTACACAAGAACATTTAAAACTAGCATGTTTTTTACACAATTACCTACATTTACTATGGCATTACCATTTATTATTAGTTGTTTTGCTACTGGCAACACAAAAAATAGATTGGGGTTACTGAGTTCGGTTTTGTATTTCCTTTTTCTCGCGGGAAGTTAGAAAAGTGTCTGAAGGGTAATGACCTTTGCACATTGACTCTGTCTTTGAAACTTCCCTGTAGTGCTTTCAATTACGTAGACATTATGTGGACTGCATTGCACTACTCTAAATGCTTGCTTAAACTTATTCTGAAGTTTGGGACTTAATCCTCGTGTCTTTGCAAATGCGCGCAGTAATACTAAATCATTTCATTAAAGACAAGTGGGTTACGAGTGGGATCAATAGCTACTTTATCTTTTTCCCGGGACAGCTTTATTCTTTCTTTAGCAAGTCCGCGGATGATCCTCACCTGTTTTTAGTTTACTTGAATATTCTTCTTCACATTGGTAGGGAATTTCATTTGGTAAAACACATTTGAGACCGAAAAGGACATCAAAAGTTTACATTTTAATTTTATCGTGAGCTGAGATATTAAATGAGAACAAGCATAAAGTTATGTATGTGCTCCAGTCTCGCTGTGATTTTTTCAGGTACTTGCGCAAGAAAGATCCGATGATTTTCATCTTTCCTTCCACTAATCCACCCGTCTGAGGATGGTAAGTAGTAGTGAAATTATGTTTTATCTGTAGCAAAGCAGTGAGCTCTTTAGTCACATTTGCTGTAACGCATTTCCAGAGATCCGTAAGGATAACGGATTTCAATCCGAACACATTTATTACTTATTGAGCAGAAATTCAATTACTGCCTCGGCTATGATTCTTTTTGTGGCTTTTCTATCATAAAACTCGAAAGGTATTGACATGCAACGATGCAATAGCGAAAATTATTATTTTCCGGAAGAGGCCATAAATATCCATTGCTATACGTTAAAAAGTATGCTGACTTTTATAGGACAATATAAACCTGGTGTTTTGCCTGGCCGTTCATTCGCTTCCTGACACTAGCGGCACGTTTGCACATATGATGCAATGTCACGAGACATTCCCCTCCAATAATATCTTTCCATAGCCTTGGAATAGTTTTTCTGATATCCTAAATGCGAACCTATGTAAGGGTGGGAATGTACCTCATGTAGCACGTCCTGAATTTAACCTTTCGGTATTACAAGGCGATAGGCGTTGCCTATTTTTCTGTAGAGGATACCATTTTGTATCTGGAAATAGCGTACATCAAAGGCAGTAGGGTCTTCCTGCTTTTTCTTAATGATGGCTGGGATTTGGTCATCCTTGTTCGTTTACAAAATCATTGACTTTTGTAACAGTATGGTATTGATGGTTAAAGCGTAGTCATCTGTTGGACGATCTTTGTCGGACATTTCCTGAATAGTGTGGCATCATTTTTAACTCTAGGAACGATACCAAGTATGCGGGCGTTATAAAGCAACCTTTTCAGGTTTCAGGTTTCTCAGAGGTAGATTCTTTACGTACGTTGACTTACTTGGGCGTAGTCATCCTGCAGCAATGTGCTTCAAGGCAAACAACAAATAATTTATGTAACAAGTTTATTTACATAATGAAGAGGATATAAAATGGAGTTTAGTGGAACAAAAATTAATTACATCATAAGACTAAAATAATTCATATCAAAACTTCTAGAAATAAAATCTTAAATTGTTTTATCTATCTAACTAAACAAAACAAACGACAGGCTGTCCTATTTATTTCATGTGACTATATTACATTTACAATGTAACTAGTTCAGTTTACTAATAATGAAGTTTCAACTTCTTCCTGAAGAAGACCTTGGATAGTTGTACGAAAACATGAAAATAGGACATGTTACAACTCTAGGGGTATAGTATGTTTCATCTACTAGAAAATCTAAGTTCTAAAGTAAACTTTACTAACCTGATAGATTAGTTGAGATTTCTGAGTTCACGTATAAGTGGCTTCTTAGATGTCGACTAACAACTCACTCTCTGTCTCCTGGGGTGTTATTCCTTATAAAATTCGTGACCTTAGACCTTATATAGGGGACTTTGCGCTAGCGCCCCGGAAGGCTTACTTCCACAATCTCTACGTTTCACCATGAACACGTAGCCCTTCCGCAAATATCACGCCATGCCATATTTGGTAATAAAAGAAATCAATTGAGGAGAGGATGTTTTAGGTGTTGAGTAACAGTAACTACGCATCAATTGACCACAAACTCTCCTTGAGAGTGTCTGTTTTGATCTTATCTAGCTCGTCCGATGGTATTGTCTTCCTCTGCTTGTCCACACTCATTCTTCCTGAATTGCGCAAAACAGGACTTTCCATATTTAATCTTTACCACATTCATGACAAGCTTCCTTAGCAGATAACAACTGACCTTGCTAATATAAATCTGAATACACAACAAATTTTACGTCCGCTAAATACTGATGGAAATGGGTTATAGCCTATACTGCACAAAAGGTTTCTTTGTTGGAATACTATAGTTGGATTCCGGACCTGAGAGTGTTCTGCTATAATAAGCAATATCCCTCTTTGCACCATCATTAACTTGTAGGAGCGTGGCTTCAATTCCTACGTCACTGGGATCCACGTGCAGCTCTGTAGGCAGTGAGGGGCGAAATTGCTAATATAGGGTGCTGGCAAAGTCGACGTTTCAACTTGTCAAAGCTGCCCTTTCCTTTCCTCCAAAAACAAAAGGAACATTAACTTTCGTAAGATGGGATAGGGATTTAGCTATGATCGAGACATTTTTTATGAAACGGCGCAAAAATCCTACGACACCTAAAAATGAACGTACTCCACGAATAGTTTTTGGGTACTTAATTTCATAAAATGCTTCTACTTTTTCCGGGTCAGGTTCCAAACCTGCTCGTCCTGCGACAAAACCAAGTATTCTTGTCTTGTCAAAGCAAAATCTCCACCTAGAAGGATTTAGCTTCAAATTAGCTTAGAATTTGAAATATAATTTATAATCTCTCTAGCATCTGGGAAATGAATCTCCCCAGATTGGGAGTTCATCAAGATAAGCTGCCATTATTTTCCACGCTAAAGAACCAAATAGTGTATTGATAAACCTCTGAAAAGAACTTGGGCCATTTGAAAGGCCAAAGGGTAAGCAGGTAAACATATAACTTCCACTACTACAAACGAACGCTGTCTCTGGCAGATCTACCTCTAGAAGAGGGATGGAAAACTAGCCTGATCTTAAATCCAGGGAGGTGACTAAATAAGCATTAGACAAACAATCTAAAATATAATCAATACGAGGCAAATTGAAGGTTCCTCTACGTACAAGGAGATTTAACCCTCTAAAGTCGATTACCAACCTCTTTCCAATTTCTCTTTTTGGCACTACGAGGCAAGGAGCTGCATAGGGGCTATTTGCAGTTTGATGAAACCAGGTTTTAGCAGTTTCTGAACCTCGTCTTCGATAACGTCTCTTTCATTTGGTATAACACGGTACGGTGGATACGCAATCGGAAGATCGGATATGTGGTACTGGTATAGGTGTGTGAGGGTTACTTCAGAAAATTTTAATGCTAAAATATCCTTCTATCTTTCTAATAACTCTACAACTTGTTTCCTTTCGTCAGGAAACAAAGTTGGATCGAATTCTAGCTCGTTATCTAGATCATACTCTTTTTTCACTTCCAAGTGGAAGGGGTCTTGGCTGAGGGAGGGGTGAAGAGTTTATCATTCTTCTTTTCAGGAATGTGTTCTTTTATATGGTCCTCATGTATATCCTTTCCTATTCTTTCGCCTTCCGGAATGGTCACAGGCATACTTTTAAAATTTAGTACTGGTACTACAATTTCTGGTTTGTTTCCATCGACTTATGTCTGTGGTGTAAAACACCTTGATTTATACGTTAGTCAGTCTCAATTATTTACTGCAATATTTTCTTTCCGAATTTTGTCAGTCTGAATCCTTACGAATTTCGCTGAAATAGGTGGAATCTTGACCTCATCTTTACTGATTACACAGCTCTGGAAAATAGCTTTCAGCGTGAATATTACACATTTGCCTAGCAATATTATCAGTAGTCTCTATTTCCTGTAGTTCAGTGGGTAGTAAACTTGTACGTACTTCCCTATTTTCTACAGAAGTAGTTTTAGAACGTCGGTTGTCGTGGTTAAATTTATCTTTAACTGTGCGTTTTCTAAAACGTACGTTTGTATTTTATCTTTCACTTTACGTCTGTAACCCTGATTCCGCTTACACTGTGTATGAGAAAACCACAGAGGTTTCCTAGTGTAACTAGGTCGAAATTTACTACAATTTCTGCTATCTTTCTTGTGTTTTGTGCTATCTAAACGGCCTTGCTGATAATAAAAAGGAGTTCGGGGTTTTCCTGTCCTGTTTAGATATCTAACATGCGTTCGGTTCAGTCGTGATGTTCTTGATAAAGTTGATTTGATTATCGGCTTAGCGAAATTCAGTCTTTCATTTTTGTCTTCCAATTCCAGATAATTATTACGAATGGACAGAACGCACTTGCGAATGAAATCGTAACCTAAAATTACAGTATGTTCTGTAGCATGACTTGGGAGACATTCTACTTGTATATCCCTTATAGCCCCATAAATAGAATACTAATCTGACAACTGGCAACGGATCAGAT
Organism: Lepisma saccharinum; assembly: GCA_022664845.1. NCBI lineage: Eukaryota > Metazoa > Arthropoda > Insecta > Zygentoma > Lepismatidae > Lepisma > Lepisma saccharinum. The sequence continues at coordinate 64,222 of JAGDQP010001512.1, forward strand.
GGTTGGTTACCGAGGGCTTGTACACGTACTTTAGCTTGACCTTTGAATTGTTAGCCTATGTTGAACTTGAAGGGAATGATCGATGAACTGACTATTGAAATCATCGCTCCCGTATCGATCAGTCCTTTTACACGGTTGCCAAATATTTTTAGCAATATATCTGGAATGTTCGAATTTCGCAAATTTGAAGCATGTAGTGTCCTATTGTGATAGAAACATACTTTAGATCTACTCGGAGGGGTTGAATTTCGAAATTCATGGCTTGAATTCTGAAATGGTGCTCTGAAGATAGACCTGTTTGTTCGCGGTAATACTGGTGCATATCGATTTTTGTTATTGGGTTCAAGCTAATCCAGTTGATTTCTTGGTTTCCTAAAATTGTCTTTCTGGCACGATTCCAGCTATCGTGGGCTTGTTTAACTAATTCAGTAGACTTCGGTAATATTAACAGAACTTCCATTGCTTGTTGGACCGTTTGTGGTTCAGCAATTACCAAACCTTTCACATACTTTTGCAGTATGGATCTGCCGATTTGGAACAATAATTCGGACTTTGTAATTTAAGGGCAAAGCTCTTTCCATTCTTTCACGAAGTATACATTAAAAAAATTGATGTGTTTTTGAACACGATGACGCAGTTCTTCTTGCATCTGCAAAATGTTTTCTGAATACTCGGTACACAGTAAGTTCTTAAAATTTTCTTCGAAAGTTTCATACGTCTCTATAAGCTGTTGTCTATAGTACTCCCATGTTTTAGCACTTCCTTCGAAACATGTAATACAATTTTCTTTGATTTGATTTGATTTATTTGGCTGATCTTTTCATAGTCTTACCAATTATAGATCCTGGCTACAATTTCAAATCTAGCTAAAATCGATTCTTCATGGGTTCCTGTAAAAATAGGAATATGAAATTTGGTGATGTTCTGAAATTTCGACAGAGCTCTTAAAATACGAGGTCGTCTGTGACACTCTCACAGTCTCTGGGTAGAAAATGACTATGATTTTGGCGGAGATGGGTAGTTAAATGAAGTTCAAATGCCATGCCTCGGAAGTTGTTCCATATGTTATTATGTTTGTTGGGAGCGCTTATGGATATTGTTGAGACATACAATACAGTATTATGTTCAACCAACCCTCAGTTACTAAATTGGCGAACCCCCTGATCGTTCCGCACAGCCCCAGAAATTTTGAATCAAATATTAATTCAACCCTTTTAGGACTAGTTTTATATGTACCTTGTCAATATATGCCACCCACGCTATAGATTTGACCCCAAGGATTCAACCTGGAATGCAATTGGTTAAATTGTTTAAACCTGTACATTCACTTCTTCATTACCAATAATTACTAAAATCCAGTATGACACAGAAATCTCCGGTGTAATTGATTGGAGGCTGGTGTCATCTAATGTTTACCCGAATCACCTAATCCTTGATGAACCAACCACCAGAAAGCCTTGCTAAACAACCACTTAGGAGAAATAGCAATGTTGATACCCTGATAGAAGGAATCCAAAGATTCCATAATACTTAATAGACTTCATGGATGGAAAAATTGATTTTTTGAAACAAATCAGAATTGTTACATGACATCACTCGCGTAAACTTAAAATTCGAATTTATAAAACGCCAATTGAAACCTAGTAACCTTATTATGTAAGTCCAGAGCAAAAAAACCTTTTGTTAATAAAAAAGAAAGTAATCAATGCTTCGGTAAGTAATTTTAACTGCCACACTTGCATACATTTAGAGTAGGTTTACGACGACTATTCCTCGCACCCGTATACAAATAAACAGAAGTAATCTGTCTCAGTTGCATACAGTTAAAAAGTCCATGCCACTCTTTGATGGTATTAAATCTTTAGTATTCAAAATAATGGAACAGTGCATCACTTTTGTAAACAGAAAATACGATTAAATGTATGCGATGTTTTAATCTACATTCGGTATTGTCAGCAATAAATATTAGAAACCTAGCATTTTACAACATAAAGCAATTCAAAATATTCCGTTTACTGCTGTGCATTTCATACCCCAGGCAACGGACTATTTACTGAAACAGAGCCAGAAACGATTTCTGTAGAAAGGGTAAAGTAACAACCATCTTTTTTTACAAATTAAACCCCGAGATAAATAATACTGCACAATAAATTACTTCAATTACGCTACAGAAATAATCAGAAATCTACATATACGAAATCAATATAGTTTTTTTAAAGACATCTGGTCTACTAATTTTCAAAACTGAATTTTGGCTTCATATTTACTGATATCCTTTGGTGAAAAATATTGATATCATCCCTAAACGTTCACAAATCAAGTATCTATGGAAGTAACATTTTATTAGAACAAAACGAAATAGTCTGTAACTATTCCAATACTGTATAGCTACTATTTCTGTTAAAAAATTAAGATCTACAATAAAATCGTAGAAATCATTACATTACTTACACTGCATTATACTTATTAAATCATGTTGCCAATGAAAAGAGAAATATGACTTCATCTTGGTGGGGAAACTTATTCTTATCTATGATTTGCCAGTTAACAAGATAATCAAGAATATTTCTACTTGTTGCATAACAATTACCTAAAATGGAAAGTTTATGAAGTAAAACATACCTAAGAGCAAATTGTTTCTATTAAATGAATTTCATTAGTCTGCCTTTTGGTTTCGGCAACTTCCCTAACCATATAATGCAATGTTGTTTATCGCTTACTGAACCAATATTCAGAGTTGTAACTGAGGGAACGTGGGGGATTGTGAAGGTTGTTGAGTCTATCAACAAATGTTTCCACCTCACGATTATTTCTCCATCATAATAAGGAAGTAAAATACCGAACTTTGTCTTTATCGAGGAATATGGAGAACATGGACAGGTTGTATTCGTGTTTTTATAGTAAGTTCAAGTAGGCGGATGTATAGTTCGGATCCGTTGCAGAGTCGTTATTCTGTACTTTGAAGTAGTTTCTAACGATCAGACTATAACGCATTCTTTAACGAACACATTAATAAGAAGTTATTTCATTGTAACGTACGTTCGTGTGGTCGAAAATAGATGGACAACAAAGCAATTCTAGAGGACAAACATACCTAAGAATGAACACAGTAAAGCTTGTTTCACTGAAATAATAGAAATCCAGAGGAAAGCGATATAGGAAACATTTTATCACGCAAATCGACGAATTGCATTTCAATTGTAGTCTAATTTTAAGAACTGCTAATTATGTAAAATAGAGTCTGTTTTACTGAATCAACATACGATTTTGACATGCACATTGCACATGTTCAACAAATTATTAATAGAAATATATTTTCAAATTGAACACGATTGTGTAAATAAAAACTTTTATTTATCAAACGAAATGGGACGTAAACTCTCCAAGTCACTACGCAGTGACAAAAAATCTAAAAATATTATCTTAATTGATGAAAAGAGAAGTAATATTTAACCACTTCTTTTCAGTTCTTCCGAATTGAATGTTAACGTACCGGTTAGTTCGCCGAACCTGTCGTCAACTGAATCAAATCATTCTACCTAATTCCTTCTACAGATTTCATTAAATTGGTTCGAGTTGTAAGGTGGAAGGCCACCGATTCAAAGTATCATCAGAATCCGCCTATAGGTTATCAAATTAATTTCCAGCTAGAGTTGTAAAGGCAATTTGTAAGACTCAAATTCCATTTTTAGAGATTAAAAGGAAATAAGGATATCAAGATTTTTTACAAAACAACTTTTTTAAAGATCTTGCATTAAGGATTGGCTTTCTGAAATAGCTGACACTATTATTATTGTACGTATTAGTTTCAGTACATTAATAATGATTATTACAAACATAATTAGAATCTTCTTCCGCTTTGTTTTAAAGTTAACCTATCGTGGTATTTCATAAGATTTGATTTAAGCTCCAATCTTCAGTTTTGCACATGTAAACAAACTGTACTACCAAATAAGTATATTTTGATTGTAAATGATGCCAATGTATCAATAAAATCATACCATGAATCAAACACAATAGCTGTCTTTCTATTTTATACGATTAAATTGTCAATTAGGTATATTACACTTTAGAAAAAAATATTGAAAATTTTCCAAACTTTCTAAGAACTTGTCGTCAGCTCAATATTATTGAAATGTTTAAAATCGTTTCATGATATTATGAAATTCTAAATATACTTAGCACAATAAGCGAATAGAATGTAGGAAGTGAAGTTACTATGAAATGAACAAATTGTAATCAAACATGAATATGTTTAAATTAAGAAACACATGTACGAGGCATGGAAATAAATTCTACAAGTTTTATAATAATGTTGAACGGCAGAATGGAAATTTATTTTCATCATAATAATAGAAATATATATATATATATATATATATTTTTTTTTTCTATAAAAATCACATGTATAACTTTGTTAATAAAAGTAACTTTTCTAATATAAGTTGATAAACACTATTGTAAAAAGTTAAGTTCATGTAATATAATTGTCAGTAATTATGTAAATTATACTTGTGCCTCAGTATTACTGCTTTGTCAATAACAATTCTTTCATTTTATTTTATATATAATGTATCAGACCAATTTTATGCTGAGATGATACAAAGTCTCGAATCTAACTTAAACGAAAAGTTAACGTATTTGTAAAGAAGTGTTATTGTCTGTTATTATATCCCTGATGTTGTTGATTTATCTCTAGTACAAATAAAAATAATTGCAACAAACGAATCAATTCTGGAATTATGTTTATATAATTTTATATTGTTAATTTATGTTGTGTATTGTACAGATTGCTCGTAGTATTTTGATAAAGATTGACATATTAATAGACACCGAATTAAGCACCTGATTCGTGATTTATTGTCTGACTTTTAATATTTGTGACAATGCAAAAAGTTCTAAAACAATTATAAACACAAAAAGTTTTTTTATATTTTAGTACTCATACGGCATTTTGTAGAAAACATCCGAGGCATTTCAAGGAGGAAAATAATACAAATGAAATACTAAAACATTGTAAATGTTCATAAGCTGAACATGTTTTTATAACAAACACTGCTTTATAAGAAGTACTAATTCGAATTGAAAAATACGTCATTGTAATTTAGCAATACACAAGTGTGTTCGTTTTTATTTTAAACTATATATTATTATTTTATTCCTAAATTTGCTGTTTTACCAGTACAATTTAGCAGAATGTTGAAATGAATGTATGATGTTATAGTCTATATTGAAAATTTTAATTAATCAATATTTTATATTTTCAATATTGAAAAACTGCTTATTTTTAAATAAAAAAAGAAAAAAAAAGATGTACGCTTTTTGTGTTTAATAAATGCTGTAATAATTATATATTAAGTTTTCATTTACTTCTACTTTGTAAAAGAAATACTACTGGAAATTACTGTTTGATTCACATATTGTGCTTTATTGTATTTTTGCACAAGCGGACATCGAATATGCATCTTGTTAGTTTTGTATTAATAACTTTAATGTTATAAAAAGGTATACAATATATGTTTGTTAGACTAGTAAATTAATAATTCTATAATTATTAATCAATTATTATTAAAGACATAAGGAGCATCTTTCTTTGTATTTTTAGTGCATATGTTGTTGCTCTTTGTGTCAACTGGTGAAAGTAACATCCCTTTTGGAGGATTGGTCTTAATCATAATGCAAAGCAAATGCTATGTAGAGTTGATCAGAAACATTTTTAAATTTGTTGTTAAGCTTATGTAGTAGTAAGTGGTGAGCTATAACATAAGAATTAGTGTGTGGAGTTATTCATATTCACTATGGAACGCTGGTCAGAAGAACACTTAGCGTTTTTTTTTTGCTTCAAAGTAATGGTTCCACTGCTATAATAAAGCGTTTCATTACGCAAAATTTTTAAATCGAAAAGTTCGAACACTCTAAAATTATTATAAACTTAAACTTACCTTAAGCGTGGTAAGTGTTTTCGTGTGCGTAAACGAACGAACTATGGCGAAAGAATTCGATCTTTTGGACTTTACCAGAGAAGGACTAGTGAAATTCGAAAAAGAATTTAAGTCAGAAAACAAACAATCATCTAATAACCCGTTTACGTTAAGATGGCAAGATAAAATAAAAAAGAAGCTGATAAACACCAGCACACCCAGATCGGCCAGAGAAGAAAGAGAGTTAAGACAAAAGCACGTCGATGAAATATATGCTGAGTGGGAGAAGCTACAACAAAAAACTCCCAAATCATTGAGATCAGTAAGGAAAGGACTCGTTGATCCAGAAGGAGAGGAGATGGATTTACCGCCTGAGCTAGATGAAGGAGCATCCAGAAAAAGAATGAGAACGCCGGAAGAAGAAGAAAGAGTCAAAAGATACAAACAGGAAAAGGAAAATGAAGAGCTCAAAATAAGAAATACATATCTGGAAGGAAGATTAGAGGAGTTAGAGAAAACCAGAGAGAAATTGGAAAGAGAAAACAACAGGTTGAAAGAAATTGAAACTAAATTAGTAATATGGCAAACAAAAGTTGAGGAAAGGGAACGGGAAGTGGATAAATATGAGCGGACAATTAATGAGCTGAAGGAAGACGCAATACATGGCTCTGTAAAAATAAAGGAGTTGGAAGTCACAGTTGAGCAGACTGAAAGAAGAAGAATCGAGACGGAAGAAAAGTTAACTCTGCAAGAAGAAGAGATACGTAACTTATATATGGAAAACGGTAATCTAAGAGCGGCAAAGGAGGTGCCGACTCAGACACCAATGGTCACTTTTGCAGAAATGCTAAAAAAGGATAATACTAAAATTCCGGAGAAAACCAAGCTGATAGAGTCTACCAAAAGAAACACCAAACCCACGATAATGATCAAACCAAAACAAGGAGAATCGCTGAAAGATACAAGAATGAGGATAACTAAGTCTATACAGAGACAAGACAAAATCAATTTCCAAATGATCCAAACAAAAACCGCGATTCTATTACAGATGACAACTACTTTGGATGAGGAAAAACTCTTGAATCATCCAAACATGAAACAGAATTTTGACATGACGAATAGAAGCGAAAAGAGGAACCCGATGATGATAATCTACAGCATTCCGACGGAGATGAAGGAAGCAGAAGTGGTGGAAGAATTGCTGGTTAGAAACCTACAAGATATCACTGATGAGCAACGTCAATTAATAAAACCACGATTCAAAACGGGCCCTAGATGACAGGATCGATATCATCTTGTGATTGAGGTACCTAGACAGGTTAGGCAAATATTAATACAGAATCCGAAAATTTATATAGGGTACGAGGTGACCAACATTAAAGATTACCTGGTGGTCACAACTTGCCTAAAATGTTTTGACTACGGGCATATAGCAAATCATTGCAAAAACGATTCACGATGTGGAAATTGTGGCGACAAAAGCCACAAGAAAAACGACTGCAAAGAGAAAGAGAAGAAGGTCTGTGTGCCTTGCTTTTCGAGGGGTAAAAAATGCGGGGGTAAACAAAATGAGTGTCCCCAATATAAATTAAGCCTCCAAAGGACGATTGATAGGTTTGACTATGGATCTTAGTCCAAATCAGGCCGAGGACCAGGATAATAAACAAAGAAAAAAGCTCCCCCGTGTAAAATTAAAAGGAATCTGGTTAGACTAATGGAATTTAACAAAAATAAAAAAATTGAATTTATCAACAATTGGTTAACCAACAGTTATACGAAACCAACAGATAATTACTTCACGATGAAGCTGGGACACATTGACCTACAGGATGGCAATCAGGTTATTCTCCATTTTATTAACCCCGAACTTAGCACATTTCCCAGAGGATTTGCGCAGATAGTGGCATTATCCCATGATGTATTTGAGTTAGAAGAAATGAAGCAAGAAGAGATAGAAATTCAACATAATGATTTCCTGAAAATATATTTTTCGACCAACAGGTATGGATGTGGCTTTATGCACATAAAATCAAGAAGAGAAAACTTTACAGAGGATTTGGATAAGACATTAAATCTACTGTCTTACCTTATGGAAACTACAAGGAAAAATATAGTAATACCAGCTATTGGAATGGGTTTATGGAGAACGGACCCATATGCAGTTCTGAAGAGAACTAAAGAATATGAAGACCTAATTAAAAATATAGGATTTGAAATGATAATAAATGATGATTCACTCTTCAGAACCATCAACAAGGCATTGGATGAATTAAAAAATGAGACATCTAAGAACATAGAAAAGAGGAATGAAGAGGAAAAGGCAAATATGGATCCTTCAAGAGAAGAATTGGAAGAAATAAAGAAAAAACAGAACACAGAGTTGATAGACGAACCACCAACAGCTGGAAAACATAACTCGAAGAAGAAAAAGAAGAACTGGAAATCTTGGATACCGAGGCTGTACAAGAGAAAAGCAATAAAGAATATTAATCAAGATACAGAAGACATCGAGATGG